>JAOXYJ010141991.1:0-17608 GCA_028566555.1 Lithophaga nigra
GTTTGGTAGCAATTGGCCCTTTACAGGATTTTTCAGAATTTTTTAATTGTATTTTTTGTTGATTTTACCCCTATGTTATATTTTTAGTAACAGCGGCCATGTTGGTTGGTTGGTGGGAACATCAGAGATAATTATGAAACTACAATGTAGACATCCTAGAATGATTGTGGCCAAGTTTGGTTCCAACTGGCCCAGTGGTTTCAGAGGAGAAGATTCTTGAAAAAGTTTAGGGACGGACGACGACGATGGACACCAAGTGATGGCAATAGCTCACATGGCCCTTTGGGCCAGGTGAGCTAAAAAGAATTTCCTTCTCAGCAACTTGTAATTTACAATACATGTACAAGAAACGTCCAGTGATCTTGTCAATTTTAGTGTCTACATATCTTGTTATAGGATGTGGTCTTTTTTGTGGAATATAATCACTAGTTTTGATACAGTAGTGCATTTTCTGATAAACGTAAGTAGTTGATTGTAATTTTCTAAAGCCGAATTGTGTGTGTGGTTTCACATCATTGTACATAGAATATAGATTTTGTTGAGGTTATAAATGACTAAGAAATTGGCATCTTGGAATTCCAATCCACATTAAACAAACTTGGTGAAAACTATCCAGTGATCAATCATGATTGGTTTTAATTACTGATCTTGTTGTTTCCAGGATCTAATCATGGTATTGATCTTCAGCACAATTCCCAATGTTTTCAATGTTAAATTATGTCCTTGGTATGTATCATAACTGAATTTCAATTAATATGAAAAACAAACCTAATGAAAGATTGTCAAACTTGGTAATAGACCATCTAATGATCACTCATAAGCAGTTTCAGTTTAATTAACTCAGTCATTTCCAAGACCTTTAAAACATTTCCCCAAAACACAGTGTTTAACTTTAATGCATGGTGGCAAACATCCTGGAATTCAGACTGGCATGAAAAGCACAAACTTTATAAAGAACAATGAAAGGATCATTCATGGACATGTGTCAGTTTAAATGTCTTGATCTATTCCAAGATCTTTAAGTGAATATCCCATAGGTTCCAATGATTAACTGTCTCAGTAAGTGGCCATCTTGGATCTCCTATTTACATCAAAAGTATAAATTTGCTAGAGGACTATTCAAGAAATGTCAGCCCATTTGAGGACAGTAAAGTTTGCCGTTAGTACACCATCAAGATATGGATGTTACTTAATAATAAAGTGATTTATATGTATCAACTATTTGCTAACAGGGCTTTAACATATGAGTTTAATTCTTGATTACCAAAGGGCAATTCATTGAATTTCAATTTCAATTCAATGGTTCATGCAACTATAGATTATCACAAGATGGCTCTGTTTACAATGACAGTTAACAATTACAAGAAAATGCTGAAAACTATTTTATAATCATTACAGGACTGCTTAAAACATGTGGGCACATAAAAATATCAGTAAAAAATTCCACATATTCCTTTATTTCTATTACAAAACCAGCAGTATCAAAATTTCTGTTATTACAAATTGCACTTTGTATATTTCTGATATTTATGAAAATAAAAAATATATGAGAAAGAAATATGTACATGCATTTGTTTTAGAAATTTTCAATGATGTATAAAAACATTAAATATCTTTTACTATGCTCAAAAATTTCCAGTGATGAAGAAGTAGGTCCAAATAGGGTATATTCAGCCCAAAAAAAAAAAATTTCCAGTGATGAAGGAGCAGATCCAGACAAGGTATATTCAGCCCAAAAAACAAAGTATGTAATATCACAACACAGTAAATGTTTTTGACCCCTTAAAACACCTATTTTCAACAATTAAGCCAAGTTTTGGCATATTTTAGATTAATTTTAATTTCTCAGAACTGACATTTCCTGAAACCATTTTATTTCTTGTAAATAATGGCCAAACTCCTTGATCCACTATAACTTTTATTGAAAAGATGTCTTGATTGGAAAGAAATTATTCAGCAACAGTGTGATATAAAATTAGATGGAACCTAGATTTCTGCTTATGAATACAGAATTCTGACATTGTGACGTCACTAACCACATCATATACCAAAAAGTACTAGTTTGTATTAGATATCCTTAATATTGTCAGTCCTCTGTAAAATGTAACATTTCCCAAATTTATTGCCATCTCCTGAACCTACTCCTTTGACTTTACTCAACTATCCATACATTTTCACACAATTCAATTTTTTTTTTAAGAAAAAAAAAGACAAAAGCAGTTCAAGGTACTGTATAATTGTAACTATCACATCATGAAAGCTATGGAAATTGATATTTTTAACAATCTTTTATGAAGTAACAACAACTGGCAAGCTTATATTCTATGAATGAAAGTCTTAAATGGTAACAAACATGAACAAAGGGGGATGTGATAGCTGACTACGTAAAGGGGAATGTGACTGTTGACTAAACAACAGTCTATCTTATAAAATTTTCATTTTAACAAAAAAAAAAATGTCCTCTGTAAGAAAGACAGATTATGAATACATATGAAATATTTTGACAGATTGACATACAGTATACTACTAAAAGCCTGATCCCCTTTCATTCATGATCAATACATTATCACAAGATGAATACTGATATTCTCGTATCACAATATTTTAACAGTCATCAAACTTAACATTCATAGCTCAAAATAATCTCATTCCAAACGAAAACCACATAAATGAACCAAACATAACACAACATATTATAAAATGACCATCTGACACTTTACATAAATCATTTGACTTGGAGTTTACTTTCTATACCTGGCTATAGTAGGCAAAATTACTAAATGGTGAAATCAGTAGCTATTTTATACCATGTCAGCTATACTGAGCTGATAGTCTTGATTCAAAAGTTTGTACTGTAACATAATATTCAAAGTTCTTTTTTATTATGAGCGTAATAGTGTTTCGTTTGCTAATCCCAGTTAACCTTTTGGTTTAGGTCTATATGTTGAGCGAGAGAATAAGCCGTCGTTTCGAACTGCTCCATTTCTTCATTAAAACAAAGTATAGAAAGGGAGAATACTGGACTTTGGACCTATTTTGATATATGTTACCTGTCTGTAATGTTTGCAAAAAGTAGCAGCATTTTGTTGGTGGTCATTATTTTATGTGGGCTGCTTCAAAATGATGATCAATCCTACAGGTTCAGGTCATTGATATATTCTGTTTGTGACATGTTTTACCATTATTGCTTGGAACAGATTACTCTTCAGTATTATGTGTTTTTATGAGGTCTTAATCTATAACACTGTAGATCCTGACTGAGTATTGAAATAATTCATCTGTCTGTCAAATACATTATCTAACATGTTATCAATTAATATTTTGTTAATACAAAGGTACATTGTACATATTTTGTTTTGTTGGAATAATTCTTGATCTACAGATGGTCTAGTAATGTTAAATTCATGACAAAATTTTTCCTGTTGTACAATTCATGAATTTTCATTTACGTGAAAATATTTATGTTACAAAATATTAAATCTACTTCAAAACCTAACAGCAGTTATTATTTTTTTCACTTTTAACAGAAGTCTTTCTTTTCCTTGAAATTCAAGAAAATTAATCATACAAGTCCACAATTTTACCATGTTTACCATGTTCCTTTCTACTTGTTAAAATTAACAACAAAAATAATGAAATATTTTAATGTTGTCACCCAACTTTTGATTTTTGTATATAACTAAATTTTAACACTATTTAAAAAAAAGAAACTAAGCCTAATACACTACTCTAAACTAATATGTACTGTTGACTAGACCCAAATATCTCCGACTAGGGTGTCATGGCAATTATGTATATTAATCATGCAGGTTTCAAATTTCCATGTACAAAAAGTGTAAAAAATCTTGAAGATTACACAAGAATCCTAAATTAAATGCATTTTTTAAATAAGATTTCATCCCCATACTCCCAGTTCATCCATAAATCACGGTGTATATTCAAAACGCTTCCTTTCCGAATAAATCGTTGGAAACGCTTCCTTTCCGATGTTTGTAGCGCTTCCTTTCAGAACATGATGACATCATTTTACGCTATCACCAGATGAAAATGGATAGTGTTCCGACAAAGAGGTACGTAAGACAATTTAACAAATAACACGGAACATTTCAATACATATATATTAGAATAACTATAATAACATCACCCGCAATACAAGATAAGTGACCTAAATCAGCTACACAAAAACGACCAGCGAAACGCTGAGGTACGAAATACAAGTTTTATTATTACTAGATATCGTTTTAAAATGTATCAATCGTGTCTTGTCGGTAACAAATATTACCATTAAAAGTTTAAACAATAAAGCTGACTAAAAATTCCCTGAAATGCTAACAAGAAAGCCAAATGTCCAAAATATAGGGAACGCCTCCTTGCCGATGGCCCGATTCCAGCGTCAAATTTGGAAACAATTCCTATCAGAATTAAAGGAAACGATTCCTTACCGAATAATAACTTGTGTAATTAAAACAAGATATTTCGTGTTTCTTGTATTAGTAAACTATGTGAAACGATATTTAATGTTGTTTTTACCTGAGAATAAAATAACATTCCGTGGAGTATACTTATGAAGGAAAAGACTAAACATCATTTTATAGATTACACCGTTTACACAGTGTGGCATTGTCGCGAAAAAGACATTCGAGTTGAAAAAAATTCAGACAGAGTAAAAAATATAGAAACATGTGTAATCCTACACCAGCTCACTGAATTGTTTAAAGAAATGTTTTTTTTTCACGAATATGTTCACGGGCGGATCCAGGATTTCAGATTAGGGTAGCGTAAATAAAATATCCGCCGAGCTAAGTGAGGCGCGATTTTTTGGGGGGTAAAATAATAAAAAAAAAAGATTTACAGCAAAAGTCATATTTGTTCTAATTGTAGGAGTAGCGTTCTTCCGACATGCCTTTCCTTGAATCCGCACCCAACATTTATCAACCTAATATAGGCCTCTTGTCATGTGAAACGGTATATTAATTCATATTAATACCTCAATAAAGATGCATTAAATTGAACCACATCCGTATCATATTAGCAACTGAAAATATGCTACATAAGAAAAATGGAAGGGGTATGGTGTCAGATATGATACCCCCTTCGAGTTGTTTATTTACATAAATCTGACCTGATTAAATTGTGCCTGCAATTTGATATAACGGTATAAGAAGCGAGCCAATCAGAAAGCACAGCTGCGAAAAACCTCCATTTCTAAAGAATTTTCAGTCGTATGATTGTTTAGATATTTGCACAATATATTAATTTATTTTTTCTGACTTGTTTATCTAAAGCTTTCTTTCAGGTCCGCGTCGTTTACGCTGAAGTTTTCGAGAGTTCTTCCCCTTTGTACAACAATCAAAAACTAGTATAAGAGCGTATTCATTTCACTGGACTTTAATTTTATGCCTGATAATGTTTTACCAGAAACGTGTTTTACTATGCTTTATTGCAATCAAAAGGTATTAGGGGGATCTCTGTAAATTGTTCACAAATTGTGTACAATTCTTTATTAGATCTACAAAATAAAATCAAGATCATAAAAAGACATGATGCAAAATATTGGCAACATGAAAAGACGATTTCAAAATACAGAAAACAGCTACGTACCCTGAATACAATAAAGAAAGTTTAATACCCAGATGAAAAAAATAGAAAACTTGAAAAGACATTCAACATTTTCGAGTGTTTATAGCTTGCATAATACACCGGCAAAGATGCCACGCATGTGAATGACACGAAAACTGCCACACATGTGACACACATGAGGTGTCACGCATGTTTCACATGCGTGTTAATTCACACGTTTCACATAGTATGTTTTACAGTTGGAATCTTTATTGATTAAAATTACAAAGATTTGATGATATTGACCACGCATGTGAAATGCATGTGAAATAACACGCCTGTGACACATGCGTGGCACGCATGTATCACATATGTGTCACATGCGTGAAACATGCGTGACACGGATGTGTTTCATATGTGTACCATGCATGTGACACAGGTGTGGGAGTTCACACATGTGACAGATGCGTGACACGCATGTATCACATGCGT
This sequence comes from Lithophaga nigra, assembly GCA_028566555.1. Classification (NCBI taxonomy): domain Eukaryota; kingdom Metazoa; phylum Mollusca; class Bivalvia; order Mytilida; family Mytilidae; genus Lithophaga; species Lithophaga nigra. The sequence continues at coordinate 6,052 of JAOXYJ010141991.1, forward strand.
GATTTCGCACACCTGTGGCACATGGTGGAATTTTTACTCTAGTATCGGACAAGTTGAAACCTTTTAAGATTTGAAGAAAATGTTAAATATTTAAAAAAAAATGCAATCAATTGACAGTCAGTTCTTTCAGTTTCCATCCTGATGTAGACGAATACTTTTTAAAAAGAATTCAGTTCATAAAGATTCTAGAAACAAAAACCGCACTTTTTTTAGCTCACCTGGCCTAAAAGGCCATGTGAGCTTTTGCAATCACTTGTCGTTCGTCCGTCCGTCCACATTTCACATTTTCATCTTCTTCTCTGGAACCACAAGGCCAAAAGTAATCAAACTTGGCAGGAATGTTAATTGTATGAATCTCTACAAAAGTTATGTTTTTCGTGCCGATCGGAAATTCAACATGGCCGCCAAGGGCAGATAATGCAATCTTACTTGCTTAACATTTAAAGCTCTTCTTGTCAGAAACTGCTAGGCCAATTGAACTGATTTTTTTTTTGCGTGAATGATCATTGGATGGACCTCTACAAAAGTTATGTTTTTTTTTGCCGATCGGACTTAGTTTAACATTGGACTCTAGGGAATGCGTACAAAGTTCTTCTTGTCAGAAACTACAATGCCAGTTGAACTGAATTTTCGCATGAATGATCATTATACATAGATGGACCTCTACAAAAGTTATATTTTTGGCCGATCGGAAAATCAAGATGGCCGCCACAGCCGGACTTAGTTTAACATTGTACCCTATGGGAATTCGTACAAAGTTTTTCTTGTCAAAAACTACTAGGTCAGTTGAACTGAATTTTTAGCTCACCTAGCCTAAAAGGCCATGTGAGCTATTGCCATCACTTGACGTCCGTCCGTCCACTTGGCAGGAATGATCATTGGATGAACCTCTACAAAAGTTATGTTTTTCGTGCCGAGCGAAAATTCAACATGGCCGCCAAGGGCACATAATGCAATCTGACTGGCTTAATATTTAAAGCTCTTCTTGTCAGAAACTACTAGGCCAATTGAACTGAATTTTTGCATGAATGATCATTGGATGGACCTCTACAAAAGTTATGTTTTTTTGGCCGATCGGAGAAACAAGATGGCCGCCACAGCCGGACTTTGTTTAACATTGGACCCTATGGGAAATCATACAAAGTTCTTCTTGTCAGCAAGTACTAGGCCAATTGAACTGAATTTTTGCATGAATGATCATTGAAGTTTTTTTTGCCGATCGGGAAAAAAAAAGATGGCCGCCACAGCCGGACTTAGTTTAACAGCCGGACTTAGTTTAACATTGAACCCAATGGGAATTCGTACACAGTTCTTCTTGTCAGAAACTATTAGGCCAATTGAACTGAATTTTTGCACGAATGATCATTAGATGGACCTCTACAAATTTTTTTTTTGCCGATCGGAAAAACAAGATGGCCGCCACAGCCGGACTTAGTTTAAAATCGGACCCAATTGGAATTTGCATAAAGTTCTTCTTGTCAGAAACTACTAGGCCAATTGAACTGAATTTTTGCATGAATGATCACTTGATCGACCTCTTTAAAAGTTATATTTTTTTTTGTCGATCGGAAAAACAAGATGGCAGCCACAGCCGGACATAGCTTAACATTGGAATTTGAAGCTTTTTATCCGAGGAATGAATGATAAAGATAAATATTTTTAGGTTAATTTCAGACCATTTATAGGACATTAGTGCTACCCAAAAATTAAATGGTGATTTGTCCGAATACAATATCCTATCTGACCTTTGACAACTGATAGATTTTTTATTTTGAAAATTTTGATTTTTAAAACAGTTTTTTGGACCAGTATTGGAATTTAACTCTTTTCTGCAAAAATCAGTTAAAAATCCCACCAATCAAACATTTTTTTAGGTCAGTTTAGATAACAAAAGTTTGTTGCCTTGAATAAAAACGTTTTTACGAATATGAAAAAATAATGCTGACTGGCCATTCTTTCACATAATAAGTATCTAAAAAAATTGTGACAAAAAATTGCGCAATCTCCAATTCAAAATGATGTGAATACAATTATCCGCTGAATAAATATATTTGATTTCAGCTCAACTGTTTCAACTGATCACTTGGGCTTAAATGAAACATATAGCGGTGCGCTTGAATATGTAACTTTTATTGGCACAGATTAATATACAATACATGTACATAACCGGAAAATATCAGATTTATTGGTACGACTCGAGCTTTAGGAACGGGTAATGACGCGAGGCTTCGCCGAGCGTTTTTTTACTTGTTTCGCTGCGAGTACAAATAAAATTGGTATTATCCGGTAATGTACATGTATTGTTTTTATCCTTCAATTCTTAAAAGGTGCATAAATGGACGATTTGTCCCTTAATGTAAATTATTGAAAATCGCCTCATTGATTTGACATTTCGGAAGACCGCGGACGTATTTGAAGACACCAGTGCGTTCAAGCTCATGTGTGTTGCAGCTGTCTTACCTCTTAGTACTGCAGAGGTTGAGAGAGTTTTCTCTCAAGTAAAATTTATAAAAAACGAGCATAGAAACAGATTTAAACAATCCACATTGGAAAATTTGTTACATATCAAATTAAACTGTGATAAATAAATGTTTGACTCATTTTTAGACAAAGTTGTTGATACTTTTTTAAGGTAAAACAGAGGATTTTGTGCAATATTTCAGAGTAACTAGTCAGTAAATATTTTAAATACAGCATTAAGTTCAAATTTATATTTTAAAATCTTATAAATTAATTATATTATTTTATTTCAAGTGTTGCACATATGTATTTTATATGTTATATGTAATAAAAATTTAGTTCTTTATATGATCTAAACTACCATAATACACATATTTCTGTTTTTAGAAAGTGTCCTTTCTCAATCATGTTTCACGCGCTAACGTGCCCTTTTTTGTTCCAGCACTCTGCCCTTTTCAAATCATAGCTAGAACACTGCACTTTACGCAGGTTACCGAAGTCATCTTTTCGGCTCGCTCTTAATACGATAGGATAGCAGTAAACTATATAATGCTACTATACAAATACGACTATGCTATATTGGCACCTGTATTAGTATAGCAAAACAATTAAATGCAGGATAAAAGTATGTATGAATACTTTAAGGCGTATGAGTTGGCATGTTTAATGACCGTTAATTTTTGTTTATAAACATATTATTTGTAACTATGAAAGTAAACTTTTTTCCGGTTCAGTTTTTACACAGTGCCCAATGAACAAGGCAGAGTGTGAACCACTACCCCTACCCCTAAAAATATTTTTTACAAAAATTTAAAAATAAAAAAACAAAAACAAAAAAACCCATAAATTCAAAGAATTGTAACAAACAAAAACCTGATCATAAAATTACTCTGCCCAGATTATATGAATTTTTACGTTACTGAGAAAAATAGAAATAATTATAAAGTGAATTCGGTTTTCTTTGTTTTCTATAGGAAAAACATCAGCAAAAGAAAGAAAAAAGGACTGTGGCTTCACGGACCAAAGCGAAGAAAGATAAGTACAGTTAATGAGGAAACATCGTTTATCAATACTCCTTGTGATGAATATAAAGGAAGTCTACCCGATACCAGAAAATTCACATGGGCACCAACAAAACGAGGAGACGATTTCTTACATGGGAAAATAAGAAAACGACTTTTTCCAGTGTCTACCAAAGAACAAATGTTAGACGATATATTAGCTATAGTACCGTCTGTATTGGATAATCTGAACAAAGTTGGATTGAAGGAAAACTTTTGTCTACTATTGAAAGGCATAAGCTCTGGGAAATTTCCAGTTCATAACATAGCTCTCAGATTGCTACTTGATGTTGCAAAATGGTACTCATTAGAGACCACCGCGCAGATGGAATATAATGAAGAGTCCATGAAATTTTGGAAAGTTGTTTATCGATTGTTCCACGGAAAAGCATTGCGCTTTATGTCAGGGGCGAAGTCTACTGGGCAAATCATTGATGGATCTTCAACGAAAGGATTATATGACCCTCAGGCAACAAACATAAATTTCGCTGTACCAAATATTCATTCAATTAATAATTTTGATTCTTTAGAAACCACTATTCCGAAAGAAATCTCCCCTGGTATAATCGATCAAACACTTCATTTTTTGCCACAGGATAAATCATATGTGCTATCCGTAGACGGAAAGAAAGTAGCTCCAGGGCTAACAAACTGTCACGGTGATCAGGATCTTTTTGGACATGAGGAAGTTGTTACGCTTCAAACTCTAAAGGATCGTCTTCAGGTTGAAATTACAGAAGTAGAAAATGTAAAAACCCACTGGAATGAACTTGAATACGCTGATAGAAAAGAGAAACTCATCACAGTTGTTAAAACTGTTTCACTTAGAATAAAAGACTTGAGACTGCTTTTCCAAAACCAGAAATTCGCTCTCGCCAAGTTTCATAAAGAGGCTGGTGATGATTGGAGATCATCCCGGTTTGTTTATGCCATCAGCAGTGTCCAGGCTATAATGTTTCAAATAAGGTCAATAGTAAAGAGACTCCTACAGACCAATAACATGTTGTTGGAAGAGATTTCAAGAATTAATGACACAAGCTTGTCATTCGTAGAAGGTTCCAAAGTAGATCAGTATTGCCAAGACAACTGGATTTCAATGAAGGAACCAGAGGATCTACCAAGTTCTATGAAAGATGACATGCGTTTTATAAAACAAAGGACCCAGATTTGGTTGGAAAAAAGAAAAGAATTTCGCTTGACAGGAAGCAAACTTTTTGAAGCTTTAGGGCTACATAGTTTAAAAAATCTTCAAAAACACTACGATAAGGTTATTAAGAGAAAACACTTAGAGGAAGCTGTAACAAAAGAAGTTCAGGACAGAATGGACTATGGCACATATTCCGAAATCCATGCGATCGCTACACTAACAACAAAAGTATTGCCTGTTTACTACCCTGGAATGAAGTACATGGAAGAAGGAGCACATATTTTAAAAGCTGGAAATGAACCTCTAATACTGGTGTCGCCTGATGGCAGAATTGGTCAATTAGATGTCAATGCACCATTTGAGAATCCAGTTTCACTTCTCAGTTGTGAATTTAAATGTCCGTTTCCCAACGAGAATGCAGTACCAGTCCATTATGAAATTCCATTAAGGTATTTAACTTTAATAACTAAAATTAGTGAAAATCATTTTTAAAAGAATTATCCTATATAGCCAGTTCAAATAAATAAGATCTAGCAGTAAACGTCCGAAACGTCATGACAATATATCTCAGATAGTTTTCATGAACATTTTTATGCTCCCCAAAATATTTTCGGGAAAGCATATAATTGCCGCTTTGTCTGTCCGTCCGTCCGTCTGTCCGTCAGTCCGTCCGTCCGCCCGTCCGAAACAAATTGGTTTCCAGATGATAACTTTTGTTCCTTATGTAGGAACCTTATGATATTTATGGAAACTATTACATATGTACTTTTTCCAAAATACTGGTGAAGTTCAATTTTCAGGTATGAGACTTAAACTGTTCAGGAGTTATGCCCCTTGAAACTTTGAAAAATTGTCAAAATATTAGTTTCCAGATGATAACTTTTGTTTCTCTCCAAGGATTATTTTGATATTTTCAGAAGCTATTGCTATTGATGTAATAAATGTCAAGTTCTAATGCAATCAGTTTGTAACGCTAATTTTGATAGGATGACATCGAAAATTTCAGGGGGTAAAATCCACGATTGACGATCGGAACTAATGGCAACGTCACAGCGCAGACGCAAAACAGACATCCGATAATTTAAACACTTTTTTAAACGTTATTTCGAGTTGTTGCATTAGAATAGAAATAACCATATTGTACTTTAGAATTTTCGGGGAGTAAATCTTAAGATTTCACTATCGAAAAAAATCCGTTTTCCGGCTCCGCTGAAGCGTCGCCGGAAAACTCAAATTGCGACAGTAAAACCTACGATTTACCCCCTCAAATCCAAAAATACAATATGGTTATCTCTTAATTTTCAGGTATTAGACTTGTACGGTTCAGGAGTTATGCCCATTGAAAGTTTGAAAAAAATGTCAAAATACTGGTCTCCGGATGATAAGTTTTGTTTATCTCCAAGGATTGTTTTGATTTTTTCAGAAACTATTGCTATTGATACAAAACAAGTCCAGTTCAGTTTCCGACTTTTAGGTTTCAGGACTTATGCCCTTTGAAAGTTCGAAATATTGTCAAATATTGGTTTGCAGATGATATTTTTTTGTTTCTCTTTTAGGATTGTTCTGATTTTTACAGACACCATTGATAAAATACAAGTAAAACTCAGTTTTTAGATTAGAGATATTTAGTTTTTAAAAGTTATGCCCCTGAAAGTTTGAACACTTTTTAGAATATTCGGGGAGCATCTGTCGGTTCTATCGACTTTTTTGCTGAGTTTACATCAGAATAATCATTGTTGGCATTCCATCCTTCATCTACCCTTGTTCAATTTTACGCCTGAGTCTAGTTACAAATAAACAATAAGAAAGCACAAATACCAACGAATGACCTCGATTCCTATTTTAAGACAGGCACATGAAACACGTGGTGAGGTTAAATTAGTTTTGCTGGATCCAAACCCTCCCAAAATCGTGGTTCAAGGTGAAATCAAAGCAAACAAAAGCTGCAAAAGACACACTACAAAATCATTCAAGAGGGCACCAAATCAAAAATGAGGGTATCTTAACAACAGTTTGAATGGTAACAATGAAGATATCTCTTTAATTACTGCGCGCATGCAGTTACAGAAGGCATGCTCAAGTGAGCGACTACAGGCTCCTGGGCGCCTCTGGTTTGTTGACAAGACTGTCATCACTTAGTGTCTAGAGTACAATAACATTTCACTGAAAGATTCTTCAAGATTCTTCTTATGCCGTGAAGCATGAAATTAGGTGACACTGGCTTATTATAGAATTTATTATGCTTAATTATGATCAGTCATATACACGAACATTTATTTTAGGACTTTTACACAGTTTTGTAAATTCGTCATGATCAGTTACGCTACCATTTTCTCCATAGCATTCTATGACGCTACATAATCTACACTGTTATTATTCATGAGTTGTCTTTTTTTTCAGATATGTCCCTCAAATACTATCAGAGATGGCTTCAACAAATGTTAATCACCTGATTTATCTATCTTGGACAGAAGAGTCATCTACAGTATTTAGAGCAACATTTGATGGAGTTCTTTGGGATATGATGATGAATGAAGCTGCTGAACTATACGGTAACGAAACACCTAAACGACCAACACGAATATCTGAGAATGCAAAGGAAATAAAGCAAAGAATGTTGACTTACAAGGAAACAAATGTTGAATTTCTATGTGAGATCCCATCAGTAAAATGCACATCAAATGGAATATCACAAACTAGACTTGACACACCCTATGTGTATCCATTGCAGGTTATCTTTGATAATGTAGAATCGGGATCAAAAGTTGATGTAATATGTGCTGAAACTATATCAGTCATAAAGGAAGCTTACCAGATATGCAGGAGAAAAGCAACAGAGGTCCTCGTGTGGCTGTTAAGTGACACTGACAGAATTTGGCATCCGGAAATGCCCAATTCGGTTCCGATTGCTTATGCAATGAAAGGTTACAGCCTGTCAACGAACGCCATGCGATCAATGCACAACGAAATTTTGGATGTGTGTGCAAAAAACGGAATAAAAATAGTCTGCAGCTGCTTTGACGGCCAGTGGATTAAGTTGGCAACACGAAACGATCAAAACAAACCACTTACACTTCTGCAGTTACAAAGAGATGTATGGGATATTGCAAAAAAGACTTCTAAAGATAATATTTTGAATAACTTTGCTACTAAATCGATTGTTGAAAATGTTGAAAAGGATACCCTGGTAAGACGATCATCTTCGCGCTCGTTATCTATATCGTGTCCATTGTATTTTAAAATGATTAGATCAGTTAAGCAACATATTTCACAACAGAAAGTATATAAAAAATGTTCTGAATTAGAAACCGATGACAGTCATGGTAATAGCTTAGATACATTTTCTTGTCTTCCAGACGAGGCACTTGAAGTTTTGATCGAAAACGATGATAGCGCATCGCCAACTTTTTCAAACTTAACAAATACATCCGAAGCTACAGTGGATACTAGTGATGTACAAGAGGAACTACAGATACAAGCAGATATCATTCTAGAAGATGATCTATCATCTTTTAATAACCTTGGTGAAATACTGTCGCCAATGAATGATCAACGAGACCATGATATGTACAATGAAATTTACAAGAAAATTTACGAGGATTTCACAAAACATCCAAAATCAAGTATCCAAAACCGGTGGAAAAACAAGTTGCAAAACGACGTAAAAATGACCATCAACGATACACAGAGATTGAGAAAATTAACTCATTGTGAAATGAATATTATCATTGAAAATACATCTGACTTGCAACAGCAACTAGGTGTGGTAGTTAAGAAGTCTTATGGGATAAAAGAAAAGGCTAATGCTATCAGTAAGTTAATTGGTAATGGGGAACAAATAGTGCCCGAGAAATTTATCAAAGAAATGTTGACTTTGAGACAGTTCGCCTCTAAAAAGTTAAAATCACTGAGCAAAGTTAATGCAAAGACTGTTCCAAAACAGCTACTGAATGTGTTGTATGCAACACTCATATATCCACAAGAACATAACAAATGGTGCAGTAACTCTCCATTCTACAAGGAATTGAATATCGAAGATATAGGGTATACCGAGATATTTTCATATCCTAACTACAATAATGAAAGAGAGTCATTTGATTCGATGTGTACAGATGCACATCACCTATTAGTTAACCTTAGAGTCAAAGTGTGTAAAGACGGTTTAAGAGGAATAAAGAAAGAAGCTTGGCATTCAGTTGCAGAAAACAGGGAGATAATCAGTAAAAGTTTAGTAGTAGATTTGATAGACAAACAGAGTAATGTATATGCATTAAAAACTTTTTCCGTTGAAGTTGAGAATGAAATGCAGACTTTAGGCTATACAAATGAGGCTAAATTTTGTAGTTTAGTTAGGAACTGGTATGAAGCTGAAGACAATCCTGGTATTTCAGCAACCGAAAGAGCAAGAAGGAGACTTAGCATGAAACAATTCATATTGTCTGATGTAGATTTTGGCACGTTTCCACCATATGGAATGTTTATAAACGGATTTAGTAGAGTGTCATTTGAAGGATTTCTACAGAGAATTGACACAAACCTACAATTATATGCACTTACCAATAATGGAACATACAACCAACGGTCCATATCCAGCTTAGCCAATGAAACTTTTTTTGGAGAAATAAGTCAGATGGAAACAACAAGATTAGGATGTCCAAAGGCTGTCAGCATACCAAGGTTAATGTCGACTGTTACAGAAATTCTTCACTATCGCAGCGATCCATCAGAAAGGTAAACAATTATTTTATATCCAATAATCCAAATACAACATGTACATCATTTATTATTGTCCTGCCTGCGACGAAGTCGCGAAAGCGAGACATAGGTATTACTTTCCGGCGACGGTGTTAACATTTTTGAAAGCTCTATATCTGAAAGTATAAATGCTAGGATGACCATATTTATTATGCATATAGTTCGTGATATTAAATTGTCTACCAACCACATGATATTGGTCCTTGACCCACTTTGCATGGTACAGTGACTTTCAAAATCCAGCGTCAAGTTTTCATGCTTAAGTCCGTTTCTCAGTAATTATATATGATTGGTCAACAATCATATATTATTTTGAGTACATGTCAGTCCGCCATATGTCTTTTTTCTGACCTTATTTTCACGGTCCATTGGCCAGGATCCAGTTTTCATACTTAGGTCTGTTTCTCAGTAGCTATAAGTGGTAGGTCAACAATATTGGATGTGCTAATGCATTATTAGATGTACAGGGCATTCTGCCATATTTCTTTTGTCCTTGACCTCATTTTCACGGTCCATTGACTAGGGTCAAGTTTTCATGCTTAGGTTTGTTCCAGTAACTATAAGTGGTAGGTCAACAATGTTGGGTTTGCTTATACATTATTAGAAGTACATGTCAGTCTGCCATATGTCTTAAGTGCTTGACCTCATTTTCACGGTCCATTGACTAGAGTATAGTTTTCATGCTTAGGTCTGTATCTCAGTAACTATAAGTGGTAGTTCAACAATATTGGGTGTGCTTATACATTATTAGAAGTGCATGTCATTCTGCCATATGTTTTTGTCTTTGACCTCATTTTCACGATCCAGTGACTGGGGTCAAGTTTTCATACTTAGGTCTGTTTTTCAGTAACTATAAGTGGTAGGTCAACAATATTGGGTGTGCTCATACATTTTTAGGAGTACATGTCAGTCTGCCACATGTTTCTGTCCTTGACCTCATTTTCACGGTCCATTGACTATGGTTGAGTTTTCATGCTTAGGTCTGTTTCTCAGTAACTATAAGTGGTAGGTCAACACTATTGGGTGTGCTTATACATTATTAGAAGTACATGCCAGTATGCTATAAGTTTTTTGTCCTTGACCTCATTTTCTCGATCCGTTGACTAGGGTCAAGTTTTCATGAAATGTAGGTCAAAGTGACCTAATTTTGGCGAGATGCTGACAGACCCAAAGATGCATCTCCACATCAAGTTACATGATTGAAGGTCATGTAGTATCATATATCAAGTCGAATACCTAAATGATTCGAAAAATATACCTTCCGCCTTTGCTTGTAATACGATCCGTTCCTAATATAAAATAAAGACGAATCATAACAAAATCGCTTGGAATGAATATGATGAGATACAGTTAAACATGTAAAACAAGAAATATTTTTTAAAAGTAGAAAATATTGAATGACTTATTATTTTCGAGAAGGTCTGTAGTAGAGTGTATTTTTACAGAAGAAACAGTTTGACATGTACAATTTGCTATATTTTTTCTTTGAAATAGGTCATTTAAAATTACATCGACAAGAAAGTCTGTATATCCAATGCCCTCCTTATTACCGGCAGCAACGAATCTTAATATGAGCTTGCAAAATACATCAGAATTAAGTGACATCGACCAAGAAACTGGCCAAATACAAGTCATTCACCTTAAGTATGTATTGCTTCATATTATGTTTTGATTTTAAATGTAGATGGTTTACTATGCTCCCGCCGATAGGCGTAAGGACAGTAAGTTTCACCGTCGTCCGTGCGTACATGTTTTTAAACGACAACCCAATTAAATTTACGGGACTTAAATTTTGGCGGGGCATTCACTTCTAAATCTATTTCATATGAATTATAATTATGTCTCCCAAACGAAATTTGGAGACATATTGTTTTTGTTCCGTTTCTTATTATTATTATTAAGTCACCCAAACGAAGTTTGTGGTGACTTATTGTTTTTGCACCGTTTCTTATTAAGTCACCCAAACGAAGTTTGTGGTGACTTATTGTTTTTGCACCGTTTCTTATTATTATTATTATTATTATTATTCTTTTTCTTCTTCTTTATTCTTCCGCATCGAACTTGTCCGACAGATTTCTCGAAGGAGGGTGAACTCAAGTTAATGAAACTTCACAGGAATGTCACCCAGCATGAT
>JAOXYJ010141992.1:0-10929 GCA_028566555.1 Lithophaga nigra
GTTAGAGTTAGGGTTAGGGTTAGGGTTAGACTTAGGGTTAGGGTTAGGGTTAGAATTAGGGTTAGGGTTAGGGTTAGGGTTAGGGTTAGAGTTAGGGTTAGGGTTAGAGTTAGGGTTAGAGTTAGGGTTAGGGTTTGGGTTATAGTTAGGGTTAGAGTTAGGGTTAGGGTTAGAGTTAGGGTAAGGGTTAGGGTTAGGGTTAGAGTTAGGGTTAGGGTTAGATCACGTGGTCTATGACGTCACTTTGCGGTGCACCTCCTCGCACCTCCTCCTCACTTTTGCGACTTTGCCTGTCCCTATATACTACTCACGATTTTAGTCGTTTAGTCGTTTCAGAATAGGGTACGAACCGATTTTCGAAACGACTTTCTGACACGACAAACGACAACTGATTTTGGTGTTCACACGGCACGACTTCTGAACAAACAGTCGCACGGGTAACAATCGTTTCAAAAATCGTTTAGAAAGTCGTGCCGTGTGAATGTACCTTTACATTATCAGATCAGTGGCATTTCTAGACAATGAGTGTCCTAGTAGAGGTATAAACTCCAGGAACAATATTCCTAACGATTTGTAATTTATGATGCTTCTTCCAACAGAGAAAACTCTTCGGTCGAAGTTGAGAGTTTCAGAAAGATGCCCCCTTCATTTTACACTATATACCGTAACGGATAAACAAAACAATTCCCAACGCAATGCTGTGAACTATATGCAACTTTGCTATAAGACGATTCAATCACACCGTAGCCCGAGCACTTCTCGTTCGTACTGAAAATACGAGAGCTTCCGAAAAGTGTCCCCCATCCTATTTGCATTATATCGCCACAGACAACAGACGATTCCGTAACAACGAAACGAGCCAATTACCCTCCCATGACTCAGTGCCATACACTAACTGGGTATCAGGGCTTTCAATCAAATCACAGTCCAGGAAAGTCTTGTCCGTAGGGAAACATGAGAGCTCCCGAAAGAAGAGTGCTCTCACTCAGGTTTTGGTTTCCTTTTGTCAAAGGTGGTAAGTAACGGAGAAATGAGGCAATTACCCACCATGCACTCAGTACCATACACTACCTTGTTATAAGAGCTTTCATATAAACCATCACCCAGGAACTTCTCGTCCGTATTGAAAACGCCAGATTTTCCGAAAGGAGCCCACCCTCCTCCTATTTGCGTTATATCGCCACAGACAACAAACGAATCCGTAACAAAGAAACGAGGCAATTACCCACCCAGGACCCAGTGCCATACACTAACTAGGTATCAGGGCTTTCAATCAAATCACAATCCAGGAAAGTCTTGTCCGTAGGGAAAACATGAGAGCTCCCGAAAGAAGAGTGCCCTCATTCAGATTTTGGTTCCCTTTGGTCAAAGGTGGTCCGTAACGGAGAAACGAGGTAATTACCCACCCAGGACTCAGTACTGTACACTACCTTCGTATAAGCTTTCAAATAAACTATCATCCAGGAACTTCTCGTCCGTAGGGAAAACGCCAGATTTTCCGAAAGAAGCCCACCCTCCTCCGATTTGTATTATATCGCCATAGACAACAAACGATTCCGTAACAAAGAAACGAGGCAATTACCCACACAGTACTCAGTGCCATACACTAACTAGGTATCAGAGCTTTCAATCAAATTACAGTCCAGGAACGTCTTGTCCGTAGGGAAAACATGAGAGCTCCCGAAAGAAGAGTGCCCTCACTCAGGTTTTTGTTCCCTTTGGTCAAAGGTGGTCGTTAACGGAGAAACGAGGCAATTACCCACCCAGCACTCAGTACCATACACTACCTTGGTGTAAGAGCTTTCAAATAAACTATCATCCAGGAACTTCTCGTCCGTAGGGAAAACGGCAGAGTTTCCGAAAGAAGCCCACCCTCCTCCGATTTGCATTATATCGCCATAGACAACAAACGATTCCGTAACAACGAAACAAGGCAATTACTAACCCAGGGCTCAGTGCCATACACTAACTAGGTATCAGAGCTATCAATCAAATCACAATCCAGGAACTTCTTGTCCATAGGGAAACATTTCTTCACTCTGGTTTTGGTTCCCTTTGGTCGAAGGAGGTAGGTAACAGAAAAACGAGACAATTACCCACCATGCACTTAGTACCATACACTACCTTGGTATAAAACCTTTCAAATAAACCATCATAAAGGAACTTCTCGTCCGTAGGGAAAACGCCAGAATTTTCTGAAAGAAGCCCACCCTCCTCCTATTTGCGTTATATCGCCATAGACAACAAACGATTCCGTAACAAAGAAACGAGGCAATTACCCATCCAGGGCTCAGTGCCATACACTAACTAGGTATCAGAGCTTTCAATCAAATCACAGTCCGGGAACTTCTCGTCCGTCGTGAAAACATGAGAGCTTTCGAAAGAAGAGTATTCTCACTCAGATTTTGGTTCCCTTTGGTCAAAGGTGGTCCGTAACGGAGAAACGAGGCAATTACCCACCCAGCACTCAGTACTGTACACTATCTTGGTATTAGAGCTTTCACATAAACCATCATTCAGGAGCTTCTCGTCCGTAGGGAAAACACGAGAGTTTCCGAAAGAAGCCAACCCTCCTCCCATTTGCACTTAACGCCATAGACAACAGACGATTCCGTAACAGAGAAAGGAGGCAATTACCCAACCAGGGTTCAGTACCATACACTAACTAGGTATCAGGGCTTTTAATCAAATCATATTCCAGGAAATTCTCATCCGTCGGGAAAACATGAGACTTCGGAAAGAAGAGTGCCTTCACTCAGGTTTTGGTTACCTTTGGCCCAGCGTAGAAAGTGATTTCTCTTTCGTAGCTCAAAGCAATGGAAATTTTCGAGCAAATAAAATCGGAAATCGGGAGAACAGTACTTTTTTTCAATCACGGTCTTTGAGTCTGGAAAAAAAATGGCACGAAACTTTTCGGGAAAAGAAATTGGTTCATGGATTGAAAACTGTTACGTATTCTCTTTCGCTTGGGTGTGTAATACAGAGAGCCGGTCATCGGTCTTTTAACGTGCTGCGCCGGCACAATCATCCCACCAGGAAATCATCACACACGTCGTCGGAAATGGGAACGACTTAGTGTTATATTCGACCACCCCGTTCGATTTAGGCATTTGATTTCGGAAAGCTGAGTCAACAGGATATCTATCTTTTTATTTTGTGGATCTTCTCTGGACGGAGTTACTATCGATGTCGTAACATAGTTCTCTCTCCTGGAAATCGAAAACGATGCTGCCGACGTATGTCGCCATGGCTAGAAGTTAGTTTCCAAGTTTTTATTTCTAATTTTTATCATTATGTTGCGAAAGTGAAAAAAAACGAGGTTTTATTCGTTCAAAGAAAACACGACTCTCATGAAGCCGCTGTTTAGAGAGTGCTCGGTCGATTTGCGATCGAAGAGATTGGTTGTTTTCGTTTCAGATGATGTGTGCTGCCGAATGTGCCGAAACCGAAAGGAAGACAAAAGTACATGAATGGAGTTACGAAGCGTTCGAGAAGCGGACATAGGAAACTGTACGGTGAAATGTGCTGGAAACTCGTGGCGATCCTGGACATGACCCTGTACCTGAATGTCGGATCGAACTCGGCCGCCAGGAGAACGAGTGTCAGGAACAGGAATTAACATCATGATGGCGTTGACCTTGATGGTCTGATCGAACATACAAATCGTTCACGAAGAACGCGAACTGCGTCATGAAGACAATCGATTCCGCCAGAGCGCCAACTGCTTCTATCGCAAGGCCATAAAGCACATAGACAACTATGTTGAAACGACGGCAAATGAGAATGACATATAAACGAGATTGATCCCTAAACCGAGATAAAAACGTATATAATAATGTCTCCTAATACCTGTTGTAGCTACCGTTTAACTCGATGTTCTCAAAAAGGTGCAATCTCCAACGACTCCGTTATATTTCCAGACAGAACATTGCCTTATATTTGTGCCGATTGCGTTTGGCGAGTGACGAAGTGTGGATGATTGCCTCTTTCCCTGCAACGGTCACATCGATCTCGTAGTAGTACGAAAAGCCACTGATCACCTCTTGAAACACACCCGTTTGTCGCTCGCGATCACGTTAAGTCCTTCACATTCGAATCTTCACGCAAGACAGAATTCTTTCCTATTAATGACGAATCCATTATCCGTAGTCCCAATCTTATTTTTATGCCGGATATTTATTATCACTTCCTTAAAGCGGTTCGTGGTCACTTATTCCGTTTTGATGTATCCCTCGTCGTCCTTATACGAGATCGTCATTTCGACCCGGACAGTTTTTTTCTGCGAACAATCTCAAGACGCAATGTCCTTTTCTTCTGAACTGTTTAGTTCCCTCAGACACTTGTAGTTTTTCGCGCAATTGAACTCTAGGGCTAGCGCTTCTCGAAAGGGCTCGTTCACCGTCATGTTCGCTTTCCAACAGAAATCGGGAGACGAAAAATAGTTTGTCAGGTTCGTAGTCTTCGCAGCGTCTCACGACGAGAAGATACGCTTTAGGTGCACACAGCGTCATCATTTCCACGATCATCGTCATGTCATCTGCGAATGTCCAGTCTTTCGAGAGAAATATGGCGTTATGATCCATTTTGCTGAAAATCTTACTTTCTTATAACTTTGTCTTTTTTCTTCTTTTCGAAAAAACGCCCATCTACATCGATCCCGCGGCACATGCAGTATTGTCGCCGTCTTCTCGACGGAAGACTGCCACACCCATTCCAACAACAACAAAAAAAAACCAGAACTGGATTCCCATTGCAAAAATCACAAAGGGGAATGAAACTGCCAGGAGAAACATTAGTTGGGGAAAGGTACGCATCGATATGCGGAGTTTGAGGAAAACCTCCACCAAACGTCATAGGGAGGTTGCACACAAGGAGGGAGTGAACAAACGCGACGTGGTAATCCAGAAGTATTAAGGTGGGCATAAACGGAGGCTGTCTAATAGCACCGCTTCAAACAACGAAGACAAAAACAAACGGCGGCGCGCACAAAATAACCAGAAGCAAAAGAATGATAGTTATGATGATAAGAGAAGGAGACGCATAATCAAGAAACGATAACATGGGAGTGAATGTCAAGAAGACAAAGAAACGGTGGTATGGGTATGAAACACCGGGAAAGGTATCAAGATGACAACGGAACGACGGCATGTGAGTTTAACGCATGTGGAGCTTTAAGACGACCAAGGAACGCTGGAATTTTTGTCCTCGTTCTTTGAAGCGATGCTATTATACAGCCTACTCTCGACGCCGATTTTCCACTTTAATACACCTGATTTACAATTTCACGTTTGTTCTCTCCCGCCTTGTCCTTGTACTCTCTCTCTGTTGATTGGAGAAGCTTCTTCCCAGAGCTTTGCCACTCGATGAATACCTACACCGCGCTTTGTTTCTCCCGACATTTTTTATTACCCCTTTGTAATGTTTGCAATGGGCATGCATTTTGATAATTCTGTTCTTACATTGGGTCTCTGTTGGAATGGGGATTGTTGTCTTTCGTCTGGAATGGACAACTCTGTTTTGGGACAACGGTCACGATGATGTTTGTGCCTTGGAATCGATCTAGATGCAAGTGTTTCCGAAAAATGAAAAAAAGGACAAATGTTAAGAAAATCAGATTTTCAAAAAAATCAACAAAACGTCATACTCTCTCGAAAGACTAGAAATTTGTCGACGACATGATGAACGATCGTGGAAATAATGACGCTATGCAGATCAAAAACTTACATTTTCGTCGTTAGACGCTGCGAAGACACATGACGACGAACCTGACAATCTTTTCATCGTCTCCAGATTTCTGTTGCGAAGCAAACATAACGGTAAACCAGCCCTTTCGCTAAGTGCTGTATATGGAATTCTATTGCTCGAAAATGTACAGGTGTCTGAGGGAACAAAACAGTTCAGAAGAAAAGGACATTGCGTCTTGAGATTGTTCGCAGATAAAGAAATTTTAGAAGAAAGACGTGGCCTCTTAGGATTGTTCGAAGAGAAAGAAAGCGGCCCGGTCGAGATCAAGACGTCGTTGAATAAGGACGACGAGGGATACGTCAAGACGGAATAACTGAGCATGGGCCGCTTACCGGAAGCACTAATAAACAGGCTGTGCAAAAATTAGATTCCGATGACGGATAATGGATTCGTCGTTAAAGTCCTCAATAGGGAAGAATTCGGTTGTGTGTAAAGAAAGCGGAAGACTAAAGGAGATCACGAGCGACGAAAAGATGGGTTTTAGATGGGTTTCAGTGGCCTTTCGGACTATTATGAGATTGGCATGGCGGCTGCGGAGAGAGGCCATCATATACATTTCGTTAAAGAATCACTCGCCCGAATCACTCGCTCGCGCTATTCGCTAAAAAGAAGGCGACAGTTTTTTGAAAACATAACGAAGTCGTAGGAGATTGCAACTATTTCGAAGACGTCGTCCAGTTAAACGATAGCAACGACAGCTATTAGAAAACAAGAATGATTTTCGATTATGTTTTTGTCTCGGTTAAGGGTGACCGATCTCGTGTTTGTGTCGTCCTGAGTTGTCTTAACTCTCGTCTGGTTGTCTATCGTTTTGGCTATCCAGAATACTGTCACCTTGCCTGGATAGAGAGTACCATTATCGCATCTAGCAGTAAGCTGCATGAATGCAGAGCTACATCATCTGTTCTGGCTTTCTGTTTGTCATCATCACTTCTATGTGTGCAGAATGCAATATCACATCTGACTTCCAGAATGATCATCATCAGCATTATTCGCAGCTATCTGTTTGCAGAACTTTATTACATTTGGTCGATCACATCGTGCTGTCTACATATGTAGAAGCATCATACAACCTAGCTTCCTGCATACCGCCTGTTTCCCTGTATACATTTATGTACATGTTCAGAGTACAGTAATGCTCACATCCAGAGCGCTATCACCATAATCATACCAACCCGGTCATTTAATAAATAAATTCTCGGCGTCAAAACAAATATCAACTTTTAACGCCCCTAAATACGTTCGTTTTATGTCCTCCATCTTTTTGGTTCTTTTTTGTCATAGTCGTCGGTTCAAATAGTTGTCTCTGTGTTTCATGGCTTCGCGTCAGATGCAGTTTGTCCTCCTGTCAGTTTTGGTCTTATTCACGATGCAGTTCGCGTTCTTCACAAATTATTTTTAGCGTTCGTTCAGACCGTAAATTCCCTCCTGTGTCTGTCCCTCGTCCTCGTCCTCGATCCCACATTCAAGTATATTATCATGAACGGGATAACCACGTGTTTCCGGCACATTTCGTCGTACAGTCCTCTCTGAGCGTCCGTCTGCAATCTACAACTCTACATCTTTCCGAACACTTCTTAGCCCTTGTACAAGCTCCGTTGCTGAACAATTGTGATCCTCTCTCCTTTTGTCATCTTTCTTACCTTCCTCTCAGTTTCTACCCATATGGCCGCATATACCATCTGAAACGAGAACGACCGCAAATCAGACACGTACTCTCGCAACAGCGGCTTCATAGGACTCGAGTTTTCTTTAAAACATTAAAACCTTGCCTTTCTGTCTTTTCCTTTTCTCGAAGTATACTCGCCACCACCGTGGTATGTTAGTTCCGACGTTTCCGCAAATTGCAATACGTACAAAATCGTAACACATTTTTTATTTTTCACTTTCACCAAATTATTATTATATTCCCTTATTATTATCGTTTTTTCCATTCTCCATATAATACAAAAGAAAAAATAAAACGTGAAAACTAATTTTTTAATGGTCATGACAACACACACACACACACACACACATATCACCGTTTTCGATATCCAGGAGAAACAACTTTGTCACAATAGAACGATACGTTGAGGATAGACAGACCAGTAGAAACATTCACATCTGGTGACGCAACTTACCGAAATCAGCTGCCGCAACCGAATCGGGATATCTCGTAGTAGGCGTTTCTAAAACAAAACAGACCATATGCAGAAATATATTTCCAGACGAACCAATTGCAAACACCATAATCGTCTTGCGATCCCCAGTGGAAGAAACACAATTTGTAAGTCATGGAAGTCGACATTAATCCGTTCTATAACCGATGTTTTAACAAGAAGGAAGTCATATATCACATATTAGAAGAGCACTAGTTTTGAAAGTAGCGATGGTGCATGGTTTGTGAAGTGCAACAGTACCGTCCTGATTGATTAGGACAGAACTGTCTCGCATTCTTTTACACGATCGATGACGGAATCGTCGTCTGCAACAAATTGTTTTCCTAAGGCCATAAAGCGGAGTATTTCGAAAGGAGTATACTCCCCTGATATCGTTCACCCATCGCCGGACAGTGGCAAGCCTTTGCCGAGAATCTTCACCGAAACCTGTGGCGTACAACTATCAGAGGAACGAATCAGTGTTCAACGAAATCGACGTGATGCCGATAAACTCGTCTGTGGCGTACGCACGTTCATAAAGGAGCAGGCAGGGCCTCTTGGCAAGGATTCTAGAATGTACGTGCTCGGATCCTGCGGCAGCCCCTTGCGCGTTTTGCGTTGTTGTAGCAAATAGCCGACACCATGGGAGTCGTGAAAGTGGATAACGTGGAGTTTCGCATTAAACAAGGAGGTCTCACACAGGTGAAAACGACGCCATGTCGTTCAGGAATTTTACCGACCCCACATCCAACGGAAGATACGAGCTAGTACCCATCGTGGCAACGCCGAAACGTAGATCGAGGTGTAGACAGCCACGGCGGCTAGACAATTGGTTCCGGCACAAGAGAAAATGGAGGGAGAAGAGAGAATCCGTCGCGTGATCTCCGACTCTCTGTTTACCAAGAAAGTGTTTAAATAAGATCAGCTGTAAAGAGATCGGTCCGCCCATTCCCGTCTATGACGTTCATACGGGAAAGCCCGGTTACGTATTACTGTCTGTGGGACGGCGAAAGGTTAATTCTAAAGATCCAGGAGGAAGGACGTCATCGCCGCGTTTAAAAATCAATCTGGGAATGAGATAGAATCGACGTTAGATCTTTTTTCTATGGCGAAACGAATTGCCGTCGTGGTCCTCCACTCCTACAACACGTAAAATAAGAAAATAACCTACTATAGACACATCTTGCTAGACGAGGAGAAAACCAACAGATGAATAACACAAATATGGTTCCGTCTCTTCCCTCTCCAAGATGAAGTATATTGGTGTAGTTATTCGTATTCGCATGGTGTAATTCGGTTCAAAGACGTGGGGAAAAAGAACGCGTCGGTTTAAATGAACTACATGGAGCGGTGAACTGCAAAAAAAGGATCATGGAGGCCGGCGTTGCAAAGACGAGGGAAAATTCCGTTCTTCGTCTTACAAACCCTAGGTCTTAAGAAAAGGACGTACAAGACCTCATCGCCTACTTCACGCGTTTTCCCTACGGACGAATACTCCTGGGTGATCTATTATTTGAAAGCTCTTCTATCATGGTAGTGTATGATACTGAGTGCTGGGTGGATAATTTGATTCGCTTTCTCCGTTACAGAACAACGTCGACCAAAGGGGAACCAAAACCTAAGTGAGGGCACTCTTCTTTCGGAAGCTCTCATGTTTTCCCTATATCCGAGAAGTTCCTGGATGATGGTTTATTTGAAAGATATTATACAAAGGTAGCATATGGTACTGAGTGCTGGGTGGGTATTGCCTTGTTTCCCCGTTAACGACCACCTTCGACCAAAGGGAACCAAAATCTGGGTGAGGGCACTTTTCTTTCGGAAGCGCTCATGTTTTCCCAACTCCCGGTCTTTGTTCTGCGCGTTGACGATCGCCTTTTTGTGGCAAGCTTCTTTGGGAGGGTGACGTATGAGCTGTCGGCCGGCGGCTTGAACTCGTTCAGGTGAATTTTCAACTTCTCGATGTGTCCAAAGGTCAAAATGCTGCCCTCGCGCTGGAATTTTGCCATGCTCTCCTTGATCTTGTCCTCCATCAGCGCTATCACCTGGTCTAGGTCTGCCGACTCGGTGATGGTGGTCAAGGCTGTCCGGAAGTACAGGTTGGCGTAGGCGTTTTGACCGGTCGCCATCTCCACCTGGAGGATCAGCTGCACCTTCAACCCTCTCTTCTCTGCTAGGGCAGCTGAAATCATGCTTCGGATGGTGTCCCTTCTCACTCGCATGAACATCTCCAAGTCGTGCTGCTTCAGAGGTTCGATGGTCACACCTCACCCAAGGCCTCGCGCTTGTCCTGCACGTTAATCTCGTCTTCGGCCTCCTCAAGGCTCTGCTTCACCAGCTCGACAAGCTGATCCTTCCTTAGCCGCGAGTAGTTGGTGATGCCCCTAAAGGCGTCATAGCCTTGAGGTATTTGCTAACCTCTCCAGGCGAGCAAATCGGCGGGTGGTGGTCGACTCGATGAGTCCCACCAGTCCTCCTTGCTCTTCCTACTGTACCCCTTCAACCCCTCGTCCATAGCCATTTTTCTGAGCTCCTTGATGGTTTCGACCACATGGAACTTGCCACCGAACCGTAGGTCGTCATGATTTATTGAGGGTCTGACCGAGACACGATCCGTTTGCATTAATTTCGGGGGTCGGGGGGTCCTCGACCTGAATTTCTGCTTGATATGGGGGTGTGGGCAGAACTGTCATTCTCTCACTACTGATATCGGTATACTACAGATGAATACGACTCGGGTAACTTGTTATAAAATTATAGGAAAAAATATAATTTAGTACCTAAATATTGGAATTACACAAAGAACAATTAATTTTAATAAAAACTTCAGACCAAACATCCCATTTCCGACAACAAAAGTTTGAACTATTGAAAAAATGTTCTAATTTTCCTAAAATGGAAGAGAATCATTTCCATATAATAACGTGTTAAGTGTAATATTTCTAGCTAATGTAGCAATGGTTCGTTCTCGAATAGAATTATAATTTTTACATTCAAGTAGAAAATGTCTATTTTTTTCTTTTTTACCGCACTGACACAGTTTTTT
>JAOXYJ010142102.1:0-10928 GCA_028566555.1 Lithophaga nigra
AAATGAAATTGGATCTTTTTCCTGAGCCATAGTTTCGTCTTTCCTCTCCTCGAACATGACCTTTTCCCGGACCTGACGATGGGCAACACGGCGGATGTCTTATAAGAGACAGGCACTGCTTACTCATTCGGAGCACCTGAGTGCATATCACGTTTTTGTTGGGGTCCGTGTTGCTCATCCTCGTTTTACTGCAGCTCTGCTGCAGTGCAGATTTGCGAAGCAAATTGAAACTGCCGCAAAGCGGAAGATTGTCATCGAGCCGATTTAACTCCAAAACTGCAGTCCTCGCGATCGTGTGCGTGCATGCTTGAATATAGTTCCAAGAAATTTATGAATAACGGTATCGTGCACATAATTTTGAGCAGTAAGGATTTATGAAGTGTACCATAATTAATATTAGTAATTATGTTTCACGTATAAAAATGGGACAGAATCACTACAGAAGTAACTTTAATTAACAGCTTATTAAATAAATTTTTTCGACGACTTCCTATTTCTCGTATGTCATCTGTAACCTGATTGGGCAAGTCCCGACATATATCGAATGACGAATGATGCCATGCTTCATGTCGACTTTCGGTAGGTCGAATAAAAATAGCTGGAGAACACCTGCAGTCGTATTTGAGTAAAAAAGAATTCGTAATGTTATTTTTCATGAGATATCGTTAACTCGTCTGTATTAATTGATAACACTTTGGATAGTAAAGTACAGTCCACATAGAATTGAATCAGTTTGACCTGCACAGGCACGGCTTCATTTGGAGGAGGTCTCGGCGTACGCCCCCTCCCCAAAAAACAAGAAAAACGTTAAAGTTTAATTTAAAAAAAACGTGCAGAATGTGCCCAAACATGCAGAATATTTGTTGCCTCGCTCGGAGATCAATTTTGGTCAGTGGATATATTTGGCTTAGGACGTTTGTGCAACATTTGGGCCATTGTCGGCAGAGCATATGTGTCTAACAGACATATTATCTAGTTCTACTATCTATTGTTCTACAATCTGTTGTTAAATGCAGTTTAGAAATTTGAAGGAAATGATGTAGCCCTACGTAATTCATTCTTCAACAAAGAACCAAACTGAGGCAATGAATACCTGTTAAGGTATGTAGATGCTTGGATGCATTCATAATATTTGAAACAGCGCTGTAGATCAGCACTGTGGTGCTATGTTTAGTTTTTCTTTTTGTGTCTTTGATGTTTGTCTGTCTGTATTTGTCTTTATCCGGATTTTGTCTGCTTTCCTTAGTTGATGATTTTTGTAATTCACCCTTCGGTTTTGTTTCCTATTTTATACATCTAAATGAAGTAGTAATGCAAATATCCATCTTTTTTTAGACTTTGATTTAAAAATAATAACAAAATCACTCTCATTTTTGCTAGTTTTTACAGGTTCCATCTTAAAGTTCAAGATGTTGACAGGTGTTTTTTCCTCGTGTTTTTTTTTTATAGTACTACTCTTCATTCATCTGTCTGCATATAATATGGGTCCTTTTGAAATATTTGCATGAAATCTTGCATACAGGTTTGCTTAAGACTTTTTAGGTATTTGACATGTAACAACCATTCTGAGAGTATTGCTGGAGCAATACGATGTCCCATACCAGCAGTTGCCATCAATATACATCGAACAAGAAAGTGAAACTGATAAAACACGTGCAATTTTCTTTTTCTAAGGAACATTAATAATCACATATATGACTATGTATCAAAATTCAAATCAATAGCTTGAGGCATAAGGGAAAAAAGTACGGAAAACTTAAAACTTCATGCAATTTTCTATGTTTACGGACATAACTTCTCATTATAAGACTATATAACAAAAATCAAATCAACAAGTTAAGGAATTACGAAAAAAAGTGTTGAAAACTAAAATGTGACAGACTGACAGACGGACGGAAGGAGTACAAACCAATGGTCACCTTCATCTTTGCCAGAAGGGGACTACTAATGAAACAGTTGTTTAATCATCAGCTACTTTGGAGGACATCATACAGAATCAATAGTTATAAAAAAGACTGCAGGACTTGACCAATTTGAAGGTTACTCGGAATTAATGCGTACATTTATTAATGTGAAAATTTGAAAGTTGACTGTAATGCGAAATATATTAATGCGACATAGACAGAACTTGTATAGAAGTATGTATCGCTAGAATGAAATGTGAGTTTTAATTAATGCAAACTTAACATGGTTGCATTTCTCGTAGTACTAAAAACATTGCGTTAATTTCTAAATTTACAGTACATAATACATGTATGTGAATGTTGTGACCTGCTATTGACCATTTACGGACAGTTTGAATCAAAGATCACTGCATTGATGACTGTTATCACTATGTATTCAAGATGAAGAGAGACAACTCAATATCAACTATAGACGTACATGGATAAAAAATTATTTCAAGTAGTTCTAGTATTAAGATGGTAGTTGTCCATCATTTTGAGATGTCAGATAGTTACTGTTGTTCTTTTCAAACAGTAAACCCCATAGTTCTTAAATCTATGTTAAAATTTCACCACAAATGAGGTAAACCGGATTATCACAGATCGGTCAGTCAGGTCACATGACGACTTGAATAGTTGCATGTGAATATGAGTATTCACAGAATTTTGTGTATGAGAGGTCGCTGAAATTTTTAAGTTTGTCTATATGGATGTTTTACACCCATGATTGGCTTCAAATTGACTAACATGCTAGAAAAAAAGTCTTGAAATCTAGAAAAGGAAGACCTTGAATTAACTGAAAGATCATTGCGAGTTGGACATTCAGTTTTGCTAAACTGAATTGCAGCTCAAGGGTCTAAAGTCAAACATGATACTCAGCACTAGGAAAGTAAAATCAGTCGTGCTTAAGAGATACCAGAGTCAATGGGGTCCAGATCATGATATGGCTTCATTAATAGCTAAACATTTTTTTTGTTTCATTGTATACAAAATATGTACACATACCTCAGTAATCTGCTATCTTCGCTTGAAATGGTGATACAAGTGTAAACAGCTTAAAACTTAATCTTCATACTTCCAATTTGAATTTAAAAATACATGTTCATTTTATAATTTCTGCCATTATACGCCATTATAAAACGAAGGAAAAATGTTGACACCAGTGACGGAAAACGTCAGGTTAAACTTTTGTTTCAACCTATGAGAAAAATGTACACATGTGTTTTTCAATGTTAGTCCTAACCGAAAATCTATAAAAATTGTTAGTTCAGGTTTTGGGGAAAATACTTCCAATTTCGTTTAAAAATCGAATCTTGTGACCACATGCAGAATCAAAGGAAAATGTGTAGAAATGGCAATATTTTACTGAAGTTTCGATTTCAAAAAATTATATTTCAGTCAACTTTTTATATTTAAGATGAAAGACAGGAATTTCGTGATAGAACATTTTAATAAGGTTCCTAAAGCTTTAAATTTTCAAATAAAGTATTGAAATTTTCTGATGTGGTCTACAATTTAAAATGGTGGATAACAAATCAAACTTTCATTCTCTATGTTACATATAATCTTATCAAAACATATTTATGGTGGATATTAACTCGCCTGTGTTTATTAAAGAATTATTATAATTAGTCAATTAAATGGCTGTTTAAAGAATTGCTCCCTTCGCGTAATCGTCATCATATTTGTTTTAATCTTTGGTCACCGATGACATTGTCTGATACATTTATATTGCTTTATTGTTTAATTTATTCAAATATGTGTTTTTAAACATAAATATATGGAAAATGTACAAATCCTGCTATTTCTTGAATGCTCAAAACTATATTGATGACGGAGTTATCACCCCTAAAGTTGACTGAAATAGTTGCATATTTTGGACAAGTTTTTCCAATAAAAGTCATTGTTATAATTTATCCCACTAAATATCTAAGATTTTGGTCCATGCTCCCTAGATTCTTCATCTGAACATGCCACGAATATGCTTCAAGAAAGCAAAGTCTGCAGCATTGATTTTTTTAATCCCGTTGAAAACTGGTTATTAGAATGGTGACTTCTGTCGGGTAGTCGGGCGTCAACTGTATCTCAGGAACTACTTATCTATGAAACTTTAAGATTATTTTATTATCATGAAGAACTAAGATTCCCAACATTTCAGAATTCTTCGATATCAAATATAGCCACCAGGACTTCGAACAAACATGGCCCCAAAAATTGTGTGACTTCCTGGGTAACTGTATCTCAGAACTGCTCAACACAACTTAATAAAACTTTATGGTTATTTTAATTATAATGCAAAATTCTGATTCCTAACTTTTCAGAATTCTTCAATATCAAACATGGCTGCCAAAATTGGATTAACTTCTGGAGTAGCCTGTATCTCATGAACTGCTTGACATATCAAAATGAAACAATTTTTTTTTTACTTACTATGAAAACTTTACTCCAATTGTTTTTTTTTAGAATTCTGTGGTTTCAAATATTTTTTTCAGCAGTAATGTTGGGCTGATGCTCCAGACCAGCCGGATGACCTTTTTCGGGGACCAATGTCCATATGTTTTTAGACAGCACTTCAAAAGACATTTTTATTGATTTTGGGATCCAGATTTTACTTAAATTGTGTTTGTTTTCAGCAGTATTATTTGGCTGTTGTCTTCTCTCCTCCAGACAAGCTGAGTGACCAAGTAAGGTAGGTTAAGGGGGAACATCTGCACAATTTTTTAGACAGGGCTCCAGAAGGACTTTTGGGGTAAGTTAGGTAAAAATAGTATCTAATAATTCAAATTTTACTCGTTTCTTGTATTCAGCAGTATTATTTGACTTAACACCCTTTACCAACTGGGTAAGGCTAGTAGAGGGAACTTCAGCCCAATGTTTTTAAGAGGGGATCCAAAATTCGCTTTAAATGATTTTGGAGTAAGAAAAAATAAAAAAAATCTTACAGCAGCATGATTTAATATCTTCACTAATATCACCAAGTACTAAAACTCGGTGTGCTGTCTTTCTGACAGCTTTTTTTTCTTGACGTTAAGACAAGGATAAGCTTTCAATCTGCAGTTTCAATTTCTATATATAAAATCTCTAGGTTATGAAGCATCATGTCAGATATTGTATTTTTCCAAATGCATGTAAGCTTTGAAGAATTACTAATTTTCCCCGAGTCCTAGCTTGGTTCCATTAGGTATACCGGGTGTGGTACATCAGACTAATTGACCGGCAGATCCAGGATTTCTGAAAAGCAAGTCATCACCAAAAAATTTCCACGAAGCAGAATGAAAAAAATATAACATTTGTGGGACTGAGGGACACATCACCACTCCACAACATCCCTAATCTGCCTCAGGTCCCTTTTACTGATCCATTCTGCAAAGTTCCACAAATGTGTCAACGATATAGTTCAACTTTCAATTTAAAGAAAAAACAGTAGATACAAACTAGAGATCAAAACTCATTGAATCACACTGGAAATCCGAAATCAAAAGAAGGGGTAGGGAATGATCAACAAGCAGGAGTTTTTGACCAAACTTACGGTCTTAAAATCTCTCTTCGTGTCATGATTTTTTGACAATTTCAAGGCTTTGAAGCTGAAGTTTGGTAAAAAAAATAATTTTTACTTAATCTCTTATAAAAGGATATACAGAAAATGTATTTTTTCTGCAGTTTAATTTATGACTAGGTAAATTTCAATGAATTACGGCAGAAAGGTAATTACAAATATCAATTTTTGAGAAAATTTCAGAATGCACTTTCTGAGTTACAGTAGCAATTTTTGAACCTTTACAAAAATCGTGGGTTTCACTAGACACTCTGGCCATCATGATAGAGTGAAAAATCACTTCTTTCAACTGGTTTTGGGTGAATAGATTATCAACATTTCTTATTGAGTCCTATAATAAACTTTGCCCTGTGGTTGTGCAAATGGAAAAAACCTGTTTGAGGACCATCTGAAAAAACATAGCAATATTACAGTTCCATTGACAACTTGGTTTCTGACATGAAGACTTGGAGTTTCAGCCAGACAGAACACATTATAAGACCTAGCAGCCATATTGAATTTCCAATTCGCACCAAAAGTAGGAACTCTGTAGACTATCCAATGAACATTCCAGTATTTTTTATCTGTATAGTGGATTCTGAGAAGACTGAAATGTCAAAAAAACGACAGTGGACAACAGCTGATGCTGAGTGATTGCAATAGCTCACATGATCCCTCGTGTCAGATGAGCTTAAAAGAAAAAGAAATGCAAATGTTTTCTTTGCATTTATTCAGTTTCAGATTCTTACTTTTCCCGAGAACTAACATGTAAATTTTGTATTCTGTCCAGATATATGCTTTTCCAAACAACAAGTTGTATTGAATTTTAATTTCAAACTTCATGACATGGAACACACTCCTGTATCCTACTACAAACAAAAAGAAGAAAGGTTTTTTAATGAAATAATATGTTGAATTTGGCATATGATTAAAATTTCCCATGAACCCACTATAATAGGGATTCTGTTCACCATTCATTGATTGAATCCATGGGCCTTTTTACACTATTTTTAAGCTATTTAGTGGTGTCTTATATTCATTTAGAGAGGACAATGGCATATCAAGCAAGATCTTTTGCAGGAAAACTGGCAATCCTTGTCAATTAAAGTTGGTGTCAAACACACTAAATCAGACTCTTGCTTGCAACTCCAGAGTTGATATACAAGTCATCTATAGTAAATGTCACTAGCTACCTAGACCATTCAGCCAGTAAATCAGTGAATAGAAGCCATCACTTTGTATAAGTAGTAAGCAACATCTTACTCAATGTTTAATATGTAATACTGATAGCTGGAATTAAGATTCTAGTAATGTTGCCAAATTCAGACATTAACCAATATACTACCAAATAAACAAATACAAATGAAGGCTTTAATATCTTACAAGTAAAAATACAAATACGTAAGACATTTTATACATTGCAGTTTAAAACGAATGTTTTCATTTTTTTTGCAATAAACTACAAAAATATGCAGCGTTTTTTATTGAGTATAATGATTAAAATAAATACGTCTATTGTTAAATTATAAAATATGATATAAATGTTTTATCATAACCATGATATAAAAATAAAGCAAGATCTTATTATAATGTTGTTCATTCAATTACTGTAATGTCATCATCTAATTAACCATTCTCAATATCCTACAAGTTTGTTTTTCTTTGTTCTTAAAAAAGATGGCCTGCCTTGAGAGACTTGTAGTGTGCCCAAATGCTACTTAATAAAGTTATTACAACATTTTAGATAATATACAGATCGGAAATGACCTTTGTTCCACAGACTGTAAGTCAGTTCTACACAATACTGTGAAGTCATTACACTTTACGTAAAGCAAACGTCTGTTTACTCTGAATGTTGTGTAAGTGTTGTCCTTTCACTTATCTATTCTTCAATTAAATTGACATTTTAGCAATTCATCAGTGATTCTTCAAATTACAAGATATGGAGTAGATATAACAAGAAACATGAAAATAATACTCAGCATAAATTAACTGAATAAAAACAAAGTTTGCTTAGTGCTATTTCAAATTCTTTAGTCATATCTAATACAATTTAGCAATCTGAAAATCTTTCTTAAATTGCAAAACTGCCATACAGGTTGAACAATAGGCATACAAAAAGGGCCACACTTACATTAAATGAAGGATAAGTTGTAATACCTGGGCGATATACTGAAAAAATTTGATAGAAGATATCCAAAGGAATAATCGGAACTTTTGACATTTATGCTTGCAGAAAATATAATAGAAGTAAATAGCGCATACTGCCCTCTTCTATCTGTAAAATTTGTCCTATCCATCAGAGTTGAGATTCCT
Source organism: Lithophaga nigra (assembly GCA_028566555.1). Classification (NCBI taxonomy): domain Eukaryota; kingdom Metazoa; phylum Mollusca; class Bivalvia; order Mytilida; family Mytilidae; genus Lithophaga; species Lithophaga nigra. The sequence continues at coordinate 7,795 of JAOXYJ010142102.1, forward strand.
GTGTGACCAAGTGGTCAAGATTAGCAACTCATAACCACAGAAGTGTAACAGCAGTGTTATACTTGTGGTTATGACTTGCCGACCTTAACCTCAAGCACGACACTGCTGTTGCACCTTTGAATCTTCCTTCTTTCTCTTTTTGTTTTGTGCTGTGACCCACACCTTTAATTGGTCAGATATATTCAAGATGATGAATGCTTAAAAGATGCTTAACTAAGCAACAATACATTATTTTAAAAGAAAACAATGAGCAATAAGTAAAGCTTTATTTTCCCAATATGCTTATCCTGTTGATAAATGCTAATGGAATATTTTAACTCCTTTCTCACACTTAATTTTAAAAGAAGAGTATATCATGAATAAATTAAATCTTTCAAATTTGTTCTTTATGATGATGAATACTTCAAGGATCCTTGAACTCAATGAATATGCTTAAAAATTGGTAATGTAAATATGTCACTTTCAGTAATGGACAGGAAATTTGCACTACCATCACGGACATTTTAAACATCACAAATGGAAAAAAATCTTATCTGTATCATGTTAAATTACTGTCAGTGTTATAAAGCACAATTTTAATATCACAGGACAATTCTAAATGCTGAAAAAAAGTAAAGCTTTAATTTCCCAATGTGTTCATTATTTTGATATATGCACAGAAAATCCTTACATGCCTGCCTTGTGTGAAATTTATTTAATTTTCTAAGGTTGTTCATAATCCTGATGAATGTTTCAAAGACAATTTAATTATGCACAATTTAAAATCTCTTACATGAAGCTTTAATTCTTAAAATATGTCCATCTTGTTGAATGTTAAAATTATCATAAATGTATCAACAAAGAAAAATATATCTATAAATGTTTTATTTTGGAATAGGCTCCTAATTATTTCGAACCACTTTTCCTGTAGGATTTATAAACTAGAGGCTCCCAGAGCCTGAATTGCTTACCTGGCAAAAATATGCAACATTAAAACCTTTAGCAACAGTGGCAGCCATCTCACACACTAGGAATGATTTTGCAAGGTTTGATCAAGATCTACAGTGTGGTTTCTGAGAAAATTTTTAAAACAAAAATGCAAATAATGGTAAAGTCCTTTAAGGGCAATAACTCCTATAAGGAGTCAACCGATGATTTTCATCACACTGATTTTCTTGTAGATCTTGTCTTGCTGATCATTTATCCCATTTACAGTTTCTCTCTATCACATATTTTCAGGATAATAGCCAAAAATGCTAAAAATAGGGAAAAATCGTTGTTTAAGGGCAATAACTCCTATAAGGAGTCGATCAGAGATTACGAATTGATCATGCTGACTTATTTGTAGATCTTTTCTTGCTCATCATTTTCCTGTTTACAGTTTATCTATTTTAGTTTTCAAGATAATAGCCAAAAATGCCAAAAATGGGTAAAAATCATCATTTTAGAGCAATAACTCCTATAAGGAGTCGATTGACAATTTCGGTCGTGTTGACTTATTTGTAGATCTGGTTTTGGTGATCATATTAGTTGTTTACAGTTTCTCTCAATTTATTATAGTTTTCAAGGTAATTGCCAAAAACACAAAAAATTGGTAAAAATCGTCATTTAACAGCAATAACTCCTATAAGGAGTTGATGGACGAATTTGGTTATGTGGACTAATTTGTAGATCTTGATTTGCTGATCATTTTTGCTGTTTACAGTTTCTCTCTACCTATTATAGTGTTCAAGATAATTGCCAAAAATGCAAAAAGTAGGTAAAAATCATCATTTATATATAGGGAGTCAATTTTGGACCAATGGAAAGAATTGTAGAACTTCGCATGCTGTTCATTTTGAGGTAAAGATTTTTTCTCTACCTGTTATAATTTTTGAGATTACTCTGATCCTTATTTTCTATTTATGGTAACAGTGGTTATATTTGTTGATGGCTTAAAACCTCTGATACAGTTTCTAAACTAGATACCCTAACATTCAGTTCCACTGGCTCAGTAGTTTCAGACAAGAAGATTTTTTAAAAAGTTTATGGATGAAGGATGCCAAGTGATTGGCCAGGTGAGCTAAAAATCTTGACCAGCCTTTTTTTTTAATATCTCACTGGCAATTGGGTTTAAGTTTTACATTTTCTATTCACACCTGCATTTGCGATAAAAATCTTAGCATCTCATGTTCCTAAAGATTTTTATTGTTTTGACAGATGAAAGGGTTATTTTTCCAGTTCCAGGTTAGGATGAAAGGGGAGACTCAGATGCCCTGTCGCCAGTGGTATTTCAAATTCACAAAAATTCATGTGGAAAATGAAACTCTGATTTCTACTGCTCCCATATTATACAAATACCAGTATTCAACTGCCACATCTAAAATCATTTTCAAACGTTGGCAGATTTTTTCAGCTACATTTGTGGGTACTGACCTGTAAGTAGTAACTGGGAACCTATTCTATTTCCAACAATGAAAGGGACATAACTCAATTTTACAAATGACAGGTTTAACTTAGTAATAATTACTAAGATGAGATTCCTCCTTCAGTCCTTCCCCTAGATAATTTATTTTGCAAACAGGCATTAAACTTTAATGAAGAGAAGAAAGCCCTTAACTGTAAACATTATGATTTTATATGATTGTAAAACTACAGATGTAAAAAATAATAAAAACCACTATCATGATTATAAAAAAATGTCGCAAAAAATGATATATGAAAGCACTGCCAAATACATTGTGTATATAAATTGATAGAGATCGATAGCTTCTGTGTATTACTGTGAATATGAGAAGTATGTGTTTGATGAAATAATAATGGCAAATAAAATGCAAAATTCATAGCAGTAAGTCTACTATTTCACATCTTGCATCAATACTCTAAAAATAGCACCATTTTAGACACACTTATATGTTCAACCTAGAACAAAAGGGGAGATAATTCTGTAGTAAAATAAACACTTTATTTTTACTACCCTACCCTTTACAAAAAAATTCCTTCTACAAAATAAAAACACTGTTAAAACACAAAGACACAAAATATACATGTCTTATATGTTTAAGCCACCTCAAATATAAAATTGTCATATGTATGATGATTATGTGTAAAATATTTTGCTAAAAATGTATAAAGGTAATATAAAATAGCTATTGTACAAAAAACAAATTCACACT
>JAOXYJ010142212.1:0-10927 GCA_028566555.1 Lithophaga nigra
TGAAGTTTTCCTGCAGATTCTGCAAATATAACAGTATCATGTGCATGAAATAATAAAACAATCATATACATTTTTAAACTATCTAAGCATTTATCAGTTAAAAAATTAAACCATCAGAGGACAGGACGGATATTCTTCCAAGTCGTTTAGATATAAGGCAAAGAGAACCGAAGATAAGTTTTAACCCTGCCTTACACCAATTTTACATGGGAAAAATCTGTCTTCAACTCACCATTCTGTATACAAGACTTGATATCGGTATACGTATTTAGAATCACATTAAAAATCTTCCCACCAATAATAATTTTAAGTAGTTTCTGCCAAAGACCCACCCTCCATACCGTATCGAATGCTTTTCTAAAAACTATGAATGCACAAAATAATTTCCTGCCCGACGACAAGTATAAAGAGATCAAAGAATGCATAATAAACATACTATAATGAACCGAATAACCTCGACAAAAACCCCCTTGGGCGTCCGTAATAAGCCTTACTTCATCAGATATTTATTGAGTCTAGTTTTTAGAATAGATGTAAATACCTTAGCCAAATTTGAGGTGAGACAAATAGCTCGATAGTTATCGTTACATGTATTCGGATCTCTTTTAGTTTTTATAGATCGGTTTTTATAGTTCCAGTCAACCATGTATTAGGTATAACACCCGATTTGAAAATCAAATTAAAAAGTTTGACATATATCGGCAAAAATTGATCAACTGTACTTTTAATATATTCATTAACTATTTCGTTATCACCTGGAGCTTTACCATTCTTAAGACTTCTAACTGCCGTTAATATTACCTTTTCAGAAATATCACTGTCAAGAATATTAACAATATGCTGATTATCAATATTATTCAACAACTCATCGAAATGCCTGTTGCTAGTATCAGTTTCGATATCTTTGTTTAACATCTCAAAGTAATCAATGGCAATATTGATATTTTGTTTTGACCCTTTTATAAGCAAAAGACGTTTTAAAATTTAAAAATTTCCAAAAATTCTTCGAATCCGTCGTCGAAGTTTTCCGCAAATCAGATTCGAGTTAGTGTTGAAAACTTCTAAAACACTTGTTCGTGTGGCATCTATAGTCTTTCCCGGCCTTTTTCACAGCTTCCCTGTTATCCTTGTTTTTAAAAGAACGATATAAACTATTAAAAAAAAACAGTGTATAAAATGATACTTTTGTAAAATTCCTTTCAATTACCTCTTATAAAGACAGTATGAGCTAATTGTAGCGAGTACTTTTTATGACCAAGTGTAATAATGAGTTATTATTAGAGATGTATCCGCATCCGAAACGTATCCGAATGCGTATCGGACAAAAGTGATGAAATGAAAAAAAAAACTTATATTGACCTGAAAAAGGTGTGTAATAGTAAATCTGGAGTAAAAACTCTTTTCAATATTTTGATTTTTCTTCAAATTCCATACCGGGTGTACTTTAGACTGAATATTTCATCTGATTTTTTTTCCAGCACTTCCACTGGGACAAACAATGAGCATTAAAGTCACAGTTGTACTCTTTGTTGTACAAAGTAAAATGATGCGAATGTGTTTACTTTTATCTAATCAAATGTTAATTATATCGGCATGTGTAGTCATTACATTAACACTGCTCACTGGTCAGTGATGACATCTGATGAGTGAGAACTGAATAGTAGTGAATAAAATCAAGTAATGCCCGGACATTTGAAATTTTGAATTATCACATTTTAATTAAACACGAGTTAATCTAATAAAAATCTGTAACACTTTCCAGGTATCAATTAATACTTTTATTGTGTTGACGCATGGAATTAGAAAAAAAAAGAAGTTGTTAATTAACTATATTGTGATCAATTTTGCTAAACAAAAAACAATTTTGTTCTTCTGACAGATAGACACGCACACAAACAGACAATTTTTGCCATATCATCCCTGCAATGCCTGTACAGTGTTGATATAACTTTAAACATTTTTAACATATGAATAACGTGTTCTACGTAAACACGGTAACGCCTTATCGTTCGGTTGAGTCTTCGACTTCTACGTCGTGTTTCATGGTCTTGTCGGCGTATCTGTGTCCGTGTATATGGGGTTACAATAGGGTGGCGAGACGGATAAATACAGTCACCAAGAAGAAGACAGTCTCTTGGGAAGTCCAAATACTGTCCTTCACCAATCGTTGCCATCATATTGTATGTCTGAGCATCGTTGTTGTGCCCTAAAAAGCCCGACTCTACGTGGCGGATTCTCAGATGATTATCAATGACAATCTGGGTGTGTATGCAATGTCTATGTCTGTGTCCGCTATAATACAAATTTTGGGGTTCATTGGAGGGCCTTAAAATTGAATGAGAAGTCCCATCGATACAGCCAACGGCTTGTGGTATTTTAGCCCAAACTCCACGATAACTTCTCCACTCTCGTCTGGAAGGCCAACGTATATTGTCAATGTATCTATGCAAGATGGGCCATATTTTTTGCACAGTTCGGTAAACTGAAGTTACTGATACGTCAAATATGACTGAAAGTGTATTGTAAGTGGGGTAGGATTTCAACCACATTAGCGTCAACAAAAGTTTGTTCTTTCGGCTTAGACGAATATATCTCCTTTGACGAAATGGCGTTTGTAACAACATGTTGCAGCTATTGTAGAGCTGTAAAAAAGTTTCAGGCGTTTCTCCGACAGCATCATAAAACAGCATTCGGTGTTGACTAAGTGCACTGAAGACGTCTCGACCGAAGAATGGTCCATCGTGTTCGTCGTCGAAAAATAACAGAAATCGACTTGATAAACATCGTATGTCCGGAGATTCAAGTACTTTAAAAATGGTAAATAAAAGGTCTGGCGGTAGAGACCGTAAAGCTGACGAAGGTGGAATCTCAAGAACAGACAAAAGCATCAACAAGAGATGACCGGTTGATTTTCTACGAATTAGTATATCGGGTGGTTTATCCATGATAGTCAACAGAAGCAGTTGTAATAAATAACGATTCATCTACAAAACAAAAACAAAACAATACAAAGAAACAATTTAAAAAAATGAAAAAAAAAAATCAAAGTTTTCCGAAAACAAAACAGTGTAAAACAAATAAAATAAAAATTAGGACATGTTCTCTTTTTATCTCAAGCGCTTATGTTCTTTTTTTTTATCTCAAGCGCTAGACTTACTATTTCGAACGCTTGCGATACTACTTGTTATAGTCCGGCGCTCGAGATTAAAAAAAATAGTTTCCTGAACCAGCCAAAAATATGAGCAAATAAATGGGGGAAAAGGGAGTGGCTATAGTAGTTAATAAAACCAAACCAACCTGGCCATCAAATATGGAAACGTCAGTGTAATTTTTTTTTATTTTTTTCTTTTTCTTTGGTTTTGTTTGTTTGGTTTTTGTTTTTTTGGTCCATGTTTTCCGAAAACGATAAACTTTAATATGTGTTCTTTCTAAAAGACATAGAAAAAAATTCGGGTCACAATTTTCTACCTTGACCATAATTTTATAAATGTGCATATTAATCATAGTTGATAAATATATTACAAATTTAAAATTGTTTAACATTGTTAAAAAATAAATACGAGATATTCATAAAAAATTAATATGTTTAATTTATTTTTACTAATAAAGTTATAAATTTTAATAAATTAATGAAAATATTAAGTTTTTTGCATTATTTGATGACGTTAGATATTTTATTTTGAGTATATCTTAATGATGTCCTTCATAATGTCCTTCATAAAATTTCTATAGCCTATATATTGCATAACATTTTAACAATAAAAAAAATTCCCGCCTCCGTGAGGATACGTTTTCCATGTTTGATCTTTCGTTCTTGTATATACTATTTAAATCAAAAGAAATCAGCAGGCTTGTATTGTTTTGTTTATATCTGATGGAAGATGTCCACAACAAAAGGTAAGTAATATATATGGCAAATTTTACCTCAACTGTATTATAATGTTTGTCTTCTCCAGTCTAAGTTGTACATGTTTGTATTTATGGTGTCGAATTTAAAACACAGGAACTGTCTGATATACCGGTCAACTCAACTCCTCCTTTTTGGAATTCGGTTTTCCATTTATCTGAATTTGAACAGAAGGCCTCACCATGCACACGGTTGAAATTTCGAACTATCACGTACAATTTTTATTTGGTTTTGTGTTTGAAAGGTGGCGAGCGGGAGTGGGGGGGGTAGTCCTTAAATTCTTGCACGACTGATCTAGATAAATCTTTCATTTTATTTGTTTGTATGGAGCTTTACGCACTTTTCAGCAATTTTTCAGCTATGTCGTGGGGCCCAGTTGAAACCCCAACCTTTGACAGGCAGTGGTAACCTTTGTGAATTAAGATAAATCTTCGACGATGTAAATCAGATTGTTTGACTAAGGTGCATTAGTATGCCTGTCAATTTTAAAAAATATTTGGTTTTTTTTATTAAAATAATAATGATAACAATATAAATAAAACACTAAGATGCGCAAGATATCCCAGTCTGCACCTGACTGTGGAAATTTTAATTCTTCAAAAGTATTAACTTAAAATAATTGCCCAATATCCCTCATTTTCAAAACTTGAGCAAGGTTTTCGTATGCTGTTTCTTTGTACGAAATAATATTGAAATCATCAAAGATTTAAGAAATATTCTAGTAATCCTACAAAGGCTTATTTTCAAAATCCTTTATTTTTAGTTAAGACAGATTTTAACCCAAAATAATTGTATGATATTCCCCATTTTCAAACTTGATTAGGTTTTGGAATACTACTGCTTCACAACAAATATTACTGAAATCAACAAGAAAAAATACAGTAATCCCATTAACAAATTTCTATTCTCAAAACCCATGATTTTTCATCCAAAAACATAGGCTTCTCACGAAAAATAATTGTCTGAAATTGTCCACTTCCAAACTATGGAAAGGTTTTCTATACTCTCTATTATAGTCTATTTGGCTGCTATAAAAATAGAGAAAATAATTAATACAAAATCAGGTTTCTAGTTTATCATTTTATATTTTCTCTCACGTGATTGTTAAGGTAAATCGAATTTATTTAAAATTTTTCATTTTCATTCAGATACAAAAACGTTGTCCATAAGCCTAATGATAAGTTTGACCAACAAAACTGGTAGATTTTCAACGGATTCAACCGATTGTGACTTTATCAAAACATCACATGGCATTGTTTACTAAACAATTACCTTACATGGATATACAAAATTTGCATATAAAAGTGAGTTGAATGACCAGTGCACTAGTCACATGTTTATGGATACCATTTTTGGTAGCTGTCCTTTAAATTTGTTTAACAAAACATGTTGGACTGTATCTTCAAATGACACTCCAGTACTGCAAAGTACCAATAAAATACAATTATGACGAGCTTTTTTTTAACTAAACAGATATATCACATAAAGTGAATAAATCTAAAATTTTCCATTTGTCCACTGTGCTTTGTTATTTTTCAGAAAAAAGAAAAAGCTTACGCTTTGACAAAAGAGAAATAATTGTCATGTTAAGAAGTTACTACGTACACCCACTACAGTATGATCACATACTCTCAGAAATGAAAGAAAATGTTCAGCAGTTTTCATCTGACTCCCAGAAATTGTACAATGAATTACCAGATGCAAAACTAAAACAACGTATCAGAGAGAAAATTCAGAGGTTGCAACAGAACCGGAAAGATGAAAAAGATGCTGAAATTCGGTAAGTTTATTTAGGTGATTTTCAGTCCTGAACTTATTTATCATGTCTTCCAACGGTGCCTCGAAGGGGATTGTATGAAACGCTCTCAGCCAGTCGATCTCTGCATGCATTCCGAAATGAATTCCAGATAAAATCTTTTGGACAGCTCTGTTGAATGAAATGAGATTGGTATACAGGTACATCGTGTATCTACTAAAGATCTATCAGCGACGGAAAACTGACGTTTTATACCAGATTTATTGCCCTTTAAAGGCTTATACTGTGAAAAATGAGGTTTTGTGGCAATATCTTTTGAACAACTAAGCAGAACAAAATGTAATTCAGTGTGGAAGTATGTCTAAGTAATTGAATTTTAATGTGAAGTTCGATTTTGATGTAAATTTGTTTTTCACCCGAGTTATTACCCATTTTGAACTAACGATTTGCGGAAAATTAGGTTTATGTTCTGAACAACTCAACAGATTTGAAAGGACATTAAATATGTCCCCCAACTCTCCGCGAAGCGGGTGGTATATAGTGATCATGTATTCCGTCCGTCCGTCTGTCTGTCTGTCCGTAACCTTTTTGTATCCACTACTCCTCCTTAACCGCTTCATGGAATTTCAAGACACGTTAACAAATCATTCTTCAGTATGAGGTGTAGATGTGCACCACATATTTAATTTTTCTCATTATTGAACATTTTCCAGAAAACAGTCATTTTACGTACTTAAGCTTTGAGTGAGTGGGTCCCATATTGTATCCACTACTCTCTTTTAACCACTGCATGGAATTTCACAAAATTTCAACACAGTCTTCAGTATGAGGTGTAGTGCACCATTGTTTTTTTTTCCACCAATTCAAAACTTTCTGAAAACATGGGAAATAAGTCATTTTACATGTATAGGCTAAGGGGTTCCCATATTACATCCAGTACTCTTCCGTAACCATTATACATGTAGTATGAAATTCCATTAACTTCAATACATTTTAAAGTCTGCAGTTTAGTTTTGCACTACATATTTTTTAGGATTTGAAATCCTCTAAATGGATACTAAATAGGCTTAGTGAGGCGCGAGGGTATTAATTTGTGAGCTATGTTCACAGTACCCGTTATTTTGTTTGCTTTTCCTTTTCTAAGTGTATGTTTTTTACTTGCGTCGCCAGCGGCGAGCGCAGGTCTAGTGACCGCTCGACTCCGTCCGTCCGAAACACTTTGGGTTGAAATTTTCGTCAAAGTTTTCTTGGCATCTATGAAAGGGATTGATTTTATATTTGGTCTGGAGCTTGATAATGTTCAGTTGTACCGTGTAAGCAATTTTCAGATCTGCATGCAGCCTCTTCTGTTTGCCGATAGTTTGAAATTTTAATATATTCACAGAACAGAAAATAAAATCGTGCACATGACACACATTTGTTTGGAATCACCTTCATCGGGTACGCTCATGTACATAGGGTATCTCAATCAATTGCATGCAGCGACGCAGGTCCAGACCCGGATTGGTCTTGTTTCTTTTTATTTCAGATATATAAAGAAATTCGTATGGCAATATCTAATGTTGTTTGCTTTAAGCCATTACATAGATCAGTACATTTGTTGGCCATTGATTCACAGGATTTATTAGTACATGTACAAAATGTATCTTTTCTTTTGAGTTCCGTTTTACAACAGTTGTTCTGCACTCAACATTTATTCTTCATATTTCGTCACGGTATTTTATGTTCGGAAATACCATATCATTTTATTTTACTTAGAATTTTTTTTCTTTCAGAAGACTTCTAGATATCATATATATTAAGGAAACAGAACACCAATGTTCGTCAAACCGTGGAAGTGAAACAAAAGTAAGTGAAACAAAAGTAAAACCGATCAAAATCAAGATTCCCAAAACGTCAGTCAACACATGTCAGGGATCTGAATCGGATGTAGGAGATGATCTCCCGGATCCAAGTATCGAAAGCGAAGCAACTAATGAGGAAAATGATGTGCGCCTGCAGTTAGCCAGGCAAGACGCGATTGCATGTGAGGAGGCGACTGAACATGCTGAAGTTAGAGGGAAAAAAAGACCTAAAAAGAGCAAAAAGAAAAAGAACAAAAAAAGAAAAAGCATGAAAGAACTAATCAGAAAAAACGAAGAAATGAAGAATGAACTATTATCATTCTTATTAAAAAGAAAGAAGAAGATCATTGACACTTCATCAGATAGTTCCGATGACAGTTCGGACAGCGACTAAATATATCATCAGAAAAATGTGTTATACATACACTATTGAATTTTATCATGATTATAGTAATCACGCCACAGGTTTTGTTTTTTTTTTCTCACATTTTAACATATGAGAGAAAACTGTAGCCTTTGATATCGCACCATATGAAAATTTCCCACATATCTTATACAATACTTTTTTTATGCCCTCGCGACGAAAAGTCGGGGGCATATTGTTTTACCCCTGTCTGTCCGTCCGTCCGTCCGTCCGCATAGAGGGTATGTGGTTTGTCCAGATAACTCCTCCTACAGTTTTCAAGCTAGAAGCTTTTTATTTTGCAGATCATTTGTACATATACCAAAGGTGTGCATATTATAAGGATTTTGAAATTCCTCAATTTTTCACAAAATTACAGGGTGTTGAACTTAGTCATTTTTGTGAAATTTTGCTTGTATGGTACATGGTTTGTCCGGATAACTCCTCCTACAATTTTCAAGGTAGAAGCTTTTTATTTTGCAGGTCATTTGTACATATACCAAAGGTGTGCATATTATTAGGATTTTGAATTTCCTCAATTTTTCACAAAATTACAGGTTGTTGAACTTAGTCATTTTTGTGAAATTTTTCTTGTATGGTACATGATTTGTCTGGATAACTCCTTCTATATTTTCATAGAAGCTTTTTATTTTCAGGTCATTTAAACAAATACCAAGGGTGTGGATATTATTGGAATTTTGAATTTCCTCAATTTTGTTACATAATTACAAGTTGTTAACTTAGTCATTTTTGTGAAATTTTGCTTGTAATGTACATGATTTGTCTGGATAACTCATCCTGCAGCAGCTGTATACTGGTATATGTCAATATCGCGGGGGCATCATAAGTGTCTTACAGACACAAACCCTGAAAAAAGTAGTCAAACATCGCTGAATATCTAAAATATTTGACAGGTGTGCGGGGTGTGCGGGGGCATCCTCCATGTCTAGTTTTGAAGTTGTTTATCCTATTTCGATAGAAGTTTAACCACTTATCGAAGACTCATTGATTGAATATGGTTTTACATCACCTTCGGCAATTTTTTAGATATACCATGTCATGCAGCTTTTAGGAGGTGGGGAGCCTGATGAGAATCCCGACCACCGGCAGAAAAACTGGCCGTCCTTGTCAATTAAGGTTGCAGTATAGCACACTTCGCACCTCGCCCCCCGAGCCAGGCTCCAGCTTACAAACAATAGGTTGACACGTCGGTGATCTGTAGTAGACAGACTCACTCAGCTATGAAGGTCTCACTAATTGCAGATATGAATGCAATTTCTTCCAACAATTGCACGTTATTTTGCAAGAACTGTTATACATTCAAGACAGGCTATCTGGTCTCCTTGTTATTGATAGTAGTGGTTTGTGTGTGTGTGGTATTTTGGGGAGAGGGGGTGTCCCCTTTCATTTTTCCTTTTCTGCTCTTGCTTGAGGAGTAAAGGAGTTATAATTGGGAACAACCTGTGATTATACATTTGTTTTCATATCGTACAATTGAATAGCACACTTGTGCGGCCCAATAACTCGTAAATAACCGCAGAAAGCAGCTGATAACCGTATAGACCTGAAATCGTTAGTTTGATATGATTGCGGGACACAAATAAGTTCATTAGTATTTTCACTTTGATACGGATTCTGATACGTTGCGGATACGGATACGTCTTATTGTAAAAATCTAATACAAATACAAAACATATACAAAAATTAAGGTTGAACTAGGCTGCGCTCGTTATTAACATAGTAAAAAACTAAATCAAATTTAGTGTTTTCGGCGTATATTTCTGATTACACGTGACGAAGTCATTTTAATGACGTCATAATGACCTTTTTTTGAACTTTTACTTCCATTCAAATAGTTTGACAATTAAAATTTACAAAAAGCGTAAAACTGAACCTTATGTGTAGTTCATATTTTGGGTCTAAAATGTGGCCTTATCGTACCTCCTCCTTTGAAAATTAATGGGTGAATGGTTAACTTTTCATCATTTGTTGGCTGTTTCAGTGATTTGTAACTTCAAATGAGCATTATAGCTCAGAATGAATTTTTTGATGTATTTTAGAATGAACTATTTATTTTTCATTGATGTTTTTCTAGAAAATTTCGACATCAAAGCCACGTCATGTACAGCTTCGACTATTCCACTAATTGTTGGAGGATAAGTTATAATTCTTTTGTCTTAAATGTAAACAAAATGTTTCAGCTTCCGAAAATGCAAACCCTTAACCTGATTGTGTCTGATTTAGTGATAGATATAAAACAGCTTACATCACCACCATGTGTTTCTATTTATTGCTGATTAAATTTATATTTTTTGTTCTCAATTCTATCAAGAAAATATTTTTCAAGTGGCTTAGATGGCCGAGTGGTTGAAGTTCCTGACTCATAACTACATGTAGAAGCAATCCTAACATCGCTGTAACGAATTCAAGTCCTACTCGCCCACTTCACACGTAAAGACCTTCAGACGGAGGATTCAAGGATCAGCTGGACAGCTGACCGGACTTTCTTCCCCTCTCCCCAAGTCTGATAGACAAAATATAGCAGAAGTACTACTGAAATTAAAGTGACGATGAACCCCAACAATCATTACACCCGTTAAACTATCAACGATTATCCGTAAAACCACGAAATAAGCAGTGAAAGATTCAAGATGGAACAGTATGTATACAAATACACTTGAAACAAAATCACAAAGAGACAAGATTAAAATAAAATGGACAATGCTTTACTGAAGGTATGGGAAAGAAAGTGAAACAAAACAACTTCTCAAACAAATGGGATCATATACGCATTTCTTTATGCAATATTGTTCTTCAAATAATGAAAATGAAAGATGTCTTTTAAGTCTGTAATGTAATCTATTTCTCCTCCCGAATGAAGTGAAGTTACAGTAATTTCAACTTTAATCTTTAAGAACAATTTTCCTTTTCAGATGTGCAACTGATACAGATCTATTTCCACAGTTTGCCAAGCCAAGTAGGGGAGTCCTGGTTTCATCTTTTAAAGCGTTCATCCC
>JAOXYJ010142323.1:0-10927 GCA_028566555.1 Lithophaga nigra
GGGGATCAGAAAATATATGGTTCAGGGGTGGGAATCTGACTATTTTTGAGATATCTTCAGATTTCAGATATGAAGGGAGTGGGGATGACCTCTGAGATTAACCATACATAGTCCATACAACTTGTCTTCTCATAAGGAATAAGAAAATATATGGTTTAGGTGGGGATCTAAACTATTTTTATGACTATTTAAGATTTCAAATATGAGGGGTCGGGATTACCCCCGGGGAATAACCGTACAATTCATTTTCTCATGAAGAATAAAAAAATCATTTGGTTAAGGGGTAAGGATCTAAACTTTTTTGAGATAACAAAACTTGGACATTAATTTCAATATTAGGCATATATCTTCAAAAATAATGCTCTTGAAGTCATAGCGAACTTGATTTGCATCAGCTACATGCGTATTATACCCATGCAACTTCACTAGTTTCATTTATATATCTAGTATAGTTTTCAGAAAACAAAAATTTGGACGTATCGTTTAGTGAAAAAGCATATATTCTAAGTAAAAAAGATGACCCTGAATGACCTTGCGTAGTATATCGATGCAACTTCATAACAAGTTTCAGTTATGTATCTAGTAAAGTTCTGGAGAAAATTTGGACATGACTTTTAGTGAAAAAGCATATATTCTAAGTCAAAAACGATGACCCTGAATGACCTTGAGGTTACCTTTTAGCTGGATATGGTGCACATGGTACCCATATACCATTCTGCCAAGTTTCATAAACATATCATGTATTAATAGTTTCTGAATATATAGAAACTTGGAGGTGCGGACGTGGACAATGGTGGACGCCGACCACATTCCAATAGTCTTCCTTAACTTCGTAAATCTGAAAAAAAATTCTTGTACGTCAGGCTTCGAAACTGAGTTGCATCAAAATTCTCGGATTAAGTGGAACGTATAAAATGCACAAAAGTTCACACCAACTACAAATTTCTTTTCGGTACAAAGTCGCAACACCAAGAACACTTGACATGTTTATATAAAATTTTCAAAAACGCTACAATGCACAATAATTCCAAATAGTACAATAAAAAGACAACATACATATATCTTACTAAAAGTCACCGTCAAAACAACAAAGAATAACAAGCACATTCAGTTCACCCTGTTTACTACCAGTAGCTTCGGCTGAAGTGAGGAATCTCGTCACATCTTGCGAGACTCGCTCAAGATGTAGGACTATCATAAGTAAGTCTGTACTCAGTGTGACTTAATTTTAGTGAGTTTAATGTGAAAATTGGGTTATAACACACTTAAAACATTTCATTTTCTGCAAATGAAATTATAAATACCTGTCAACTACAGAATACTCACTCAAAACTCAAATTTCCGCACCGAACATTCAAGATATCTGGAATAAGATAATAACAATCAAGCGAACTCAAAGTGAAATGGAAATTAACTAAAACACTGACCATAAAACTTGACTTAATGAAATATAATTATGCAGTCTACCAAATCACTATAATGTAATCAACCAAATCACTATGATGCGAATTGAAAATAGGAACATCTTTTCTGCATATCGATGCACTTACCAGCTTTCCAACTTTACGTTAAAAGGAGTTGACGATCTTTTCTGCATATCAATGCACTTACCACCTTTCCAACTTAAAGTTTAAAAGGAGTTGACAAACAACAATAATGGACGACGACAAATAGTAACCATTTAATGACAGCCATTAAAAGTAAAATGCAGTACAGAAGGAATGACGAACAAGTAATGGTCGACGACAAATATATATACCATCAGACGACAGTCATTATAGTAAAATGCAGTTTAGAAAAAATAAAACAATAAATATAACAAATTCATTATTACGCAAGACGGTTAATATTCACGTACATGACATGTAAGACCATCTTCAACAATGCTCAGTTGAAACATAAAAATACCCTTGTTAAAACTTCTGCAGAATATTAAAATGTTGATAAAGTCTTCTCAAAAAGCATTAGACAAACTTTCTGCCTCATCTACAACGTTGTATGTCGATTCACAATTATACGAATCGTCGCTCATGGGCGACATTAAAGAACTAATAGACCCTCTTTGCAACATTTTATCCATTCTGCTATATCTTAGGAACGAAGATTTACTAACCTAACTTTCATGACTCATGATGTCCTATGTACCGCCCCCGACAGGGCTAAAGTGATAGCACAAGCACCCTTTATATCGTGAGGAGTCTCACCGTCATCCAACGCTTCTTTTTTCTCCTTTGATCCAGCGTACGAAATATTTAACCTGCGGACAGATCAACTCAAGATTTTTAGCACCATTAACGTTATTCTCTAATTCTTTGACTGGACCAATCAAATGATCCTTAAGACTTAAAACTGAGAACTCGCTCCCCCTCCCTTTATCTAACTTCCGTTTTGAGAAAATATTAATTCTTTGCTATCTGAAAGGTTGTTACTTCCTGGGAAAGACAAAACCCAAAGTGGTCTGCTCTATCGGCAGAGAAAAAATGTATTTTAAAAATGCTTAAAGCGTTCAGAACTTGTCAAGTTTGGATTATTCAACTGGTATCAATATATGAACTTATAGATCCCAGCTTCTGTATAAATAAAGGTTTCTCCGGTTAAGTAGTTATTAGAATTACATGTCTTGGTTGTTCTTATTTTATTGCTTTTAAATACTTTCCGACTACTGAGCTACAGACAGGATTTTCACCACAAGCAGACTCGCACTTACTGTTGCCCTTTCCATATATTTCAAAAATTCATGTAAGTTGCCCTAAAATAGATTGAACTGTTCCCGAAGATAATCTCGAGGGGCAAAAACAAGGTTGGATCCCTGTTTTACGAAGAAAATGGCAAGAAATTTCTTTTTTATCCTTTTGTACTAAAAACTTTTTAATATCCATGACAGTTGCCGTGCTAAAACTTCCACCCTCCGTTTCCAAAGCTGACTTTTCTTCTTGTAATCAGAGGAATCTACTAGATTTTCAAGATAACTCAGTCGCCTTTCCACCAAGTAATCATCCGAATTAAAAGTAGAAGTGATTTACACAAGCTTGATATAAAAATTGAAGACTGCGTCATTAGGGTAAGTACAAACGTTTCTTTTAAACTGTATAGCCTTTACTAGATGGGTACAATATCACAATCATTTCTGCCTTCTTACTGCTTCACATGTTGCCAAAAATAAGGCCACTAAATAGGTCTAGGGGATATGTCCGGGGTAATAAATGTTCACTCCCGAACACCACTCTGTTGAAGAAATTTAAGCATTGCAAAATATATTTCAAAGGAGAGAAAACATACGGATTACCCTCTTAAGATAGGTCCTATGAAAAAAAATGTTTACACATGCTGACTGCAAAGTAGGGAAAGAAGCAAAATATTTTAAGGGCTTTCTCTTACAGTCAGCCGCTGTATTTGAATCCAGTGCCATCAGATCTGTAGAATGGAGACGGGAACTTAGTTTTCTCAAATTCCCACCAATCCTGGGCAGACGTTTCATCCGAGTACGAATTTTCCTAGATTCTTTATCAGCTGGGTTATCAGCCGAAGGAATATAATGCGATTTATATATTGTATCAAGACGAACGGTTAATTAAGGATTCCATTTAAAGTGACGTTCCAGCTACCTTGATTTTTCCAGGTCTGTACCACAGGCATTTTGTGACAAATAAGGTTCTGTTATATCTGTCTTAATTGCCACTAATGCATTAGCAATTGCTTTAGTGTCTTTCATATGAATGGGGTCCGCACTGTACCTCTGCCAAAAATCTCCATATTCAACCGTTTTGGACGCACAAATACGAAGGCTCCCCATTTATACAGCGAGACATCCGTTACTAAAAACCACCTGTAAGTATTTCTGATTCTTACAATTTGTAAGGTTTTATGACTATCAAGAAATTTCTAAAACATTTATTTCCTACCTCAGCTCTTTGCAAATTTTAATATGCTTGCTATTCTTATTTGCTTTGTTCATCTCCCCAGAATAAATTCTAGCCTCTGGAATAGCAAGAAACAAGGACTAACACTTTCTTTCATACAAACCTTTGTAACTTCGTCAGCAGTTAATATCAAATCTTTTAGATGAGCAAACGAAGCCTTTTTTCATGACGTAAAACAAATGCTAATTTCTGCGAGTCACACCACATAGAAATTTGAGACACTAGGTCAGTACACTTCTTCACATTACATATATCCCTTTCCCAAATGAAATCGGATCTTTTTTCTGAGTCATAGTTTCGTCTTTCCTCTCCTCGAGATGATCCTTTTTACGGACCTGGCAATGGGCAACATGGTGAGTGTCTTATAAGAGGCAGGCACTCCTTACTCATCCGGAGCACTTGAGTGCACCTCATTTTTTTTGGTGGGGTTCGTGTGGCTCATCCTTGTTTTTAGTCTTTCTTGCTGTTTCTTTGAAGTTTTGTATGTTTGTATTTGTCTTAATGCGGGGATTTTATCTGAGGTCCTTGGTTGACAATTTTTATCGATTTATCCTTCGATTTTCTTGCCTTTTCTTACCCCCTAATTAGAGCTAAAACCTGACATAAATTATATAGACTTTTATTAGCTAACTGATTGTCATCACATGAGGAACATATGCCAAATATTTCCCACTGATACAACATTCTATCATCAATTTATAATAAAGACGGAACACCTAGATTACGACAGTAGCTCATAGGAAACAGTCCTATTGTATGGTATACATAAGCCAATACCGCAAGTTGCAAACCAAAAACTTTTCTATTGTCAGAGTGAACTAAAATATGATCGTATCTCGATTTATCACCGAGGGACGTAATAAAATTTAATCTACAAATTAAGATACTGTTCGTCATGGCATAATCTCAGGTACTTCCGAATTATAACTTGCTGGAACATACAAAAAATATCAAGTCAATGCCTCACCCATTCCAAAGCAAAATCTGCACGTTGCAGTTTTTCCCCATTTTTCACATAAACTTAAATTTCCTGCTATAAAATTATCGGGGTGTTCCTACCAGAAATATTCTTAAGTTGAAATTTTTCCCATTTGCAATATCTTCTGCCCTAACACCTGCTAAAGGAAGGGTGGTCTCTACAAATGAATTTATCCAAACTGAATGTCACCTCTTTTCCTAATAGTAGCCCTTTCTGGGTTAAAGCCTGAATGGAACTGTGTCTAACTTAACCCTCCTCTGAATTGGTAAGAACCCAACATCCTAAAAATAGCAACATATGGAAACTTTTTTTTTGAAAACCAAACAGAAAACCAGCCCTTAGCCCACAGGGAATAGATTCACTAGGAGATCAGTGCTCCAAGGAAAAGGCGACATCCACAGAGTAAGTAAATCAAAATAATTTTCTAGGTTTATACCGGAATTGTATCAATATACATTTTGTCTAGTACAAAAGATACAATAAACACAAAGCAAATGTCGAAGTATTAACAGCTTATACATGTAAATGTACTACAGGACACATGATGGAGAAATCAAAACGAGTTCCAGCAACACATATACATTTACTGTTAAAACTTCACGTAACTTTTTCAGTTGGAGACAAAATGGCCTGGCTCTTTACAACTAGGTCACTTCAGCTGTATCGCTCACCTGTTTCTAAGCTGACCAACTGTAAATTGAAATGGCCATCTCAGAACTCCAGTCACCATGAAATACATGAACTTGGTGAAAGACTATCACAATAATTTGTGAATATTTCATTTGCTTATGTCAGCTATTTCCAAGAGGGTCACAATCATGATACTGATTCTCATCGTCTTCAATGTTAAATTACCTGACTGTATTTTCCCCCAAAGGCGGCCATCTTGTAATTCTGATTTCCGTTAAAAACAAAGCCGGAAATGAACAGTTTTGGTTTAATTGTCATTCTTCTTTCTAAGAAGACCTTTAAGTACATTTACACGTAGGTTCTACTTTTACTGTGGCGTCCATCGTAGAAATATGTCAGACATGAACAACATAAACTTGACCATTCCAGTGATCATTCATGAATAGTTTCAGTTTAAAAGTCACGGTTCTTTTACAAGAAGATCTTTAAACCAATTTCCCGTCTACTCCAACGTTCCAACTCTGCTCTGTGGTGGCTTCCATTTTGGAATTCTGTTTGGCATGAAAAACACAAAACATAGTTTAATGTTGGATCCTATTGACATCTGTACTTTATGAGAAGAAGACCTTTAAAAGTATTTACCATAGGATTCAATGTTAAACTATGTTCCACGGTCACGGCCATCTTGGAATTCCGATTGGCACCAAAAAGAGTTTAGTAAAGGACCTTCCAATGATCATTCATGGACATGTTTCAATTCAACTTCATTCGTTATTTAAAAGAAGTATAACCTCATGTGATTTCCCATACAGTCGAACGTTAAATCATATTCCATGTTGGCGGCCATCTTGGAAGTGCAGTAGGTACTGAAAACACAGTTTTTGTGAAGAACCTTCCAATGATCATTCATGCACGTGTTTAGCTTCAACTGTCTTAGTCATTTCCAAGCATATCTTCAAATGCATTTCCCTTAGAGTCAATGTTAAACTATATTCCACGATTGTGGCCATTTTGGAACTCCGATCACCAGTAAAAACTTATTTTCGGTAAAGGACCTTTCAATGAACATTTATGGACATTTTAGTTTCGACAGTCTAGTCATTTCCAAGAAAAAGATCGTCCGGGGTCCAATATCAGACTATGTTCCATGATGGCAGTCGATCTTAGAATTCCAACTGGCACCAAAAACATAGTTTTGGTAAAAGATTTATGGGTATGTTTAGCTTAAACTGTCATAGTGGTTTCCAAGAACATTTTAAGTGTATTTCCCATAGCGTCCAATGTTAAACTTTGTTCCACGATGGCGGCCACCTTGGATTTTGGATTGGCACCAAAAGCAGTTTTTGTACAGGACAACACAAGGATCATTCCATAAAATAATTCGATCGACATTGTGGTTTCCAACAAAAAAGATATTCTAACTTTCATTTCCATTAAAACACAACTGGCCCGGCTGTCATGTTGAATATCTGATCGCAGCGAAAGACATTTTTTATAGAGGACCTTCAAATATACATTCCTTTCATGTTTGGTTCCATTTTGCTTAGTAGTCAAGATTGAAAGGTAAAACACTAACACCGAAAGAACGATGACAACGGACTCCAAGTGACAGCAAAAGCTCACTTGGTCCTTCGGACCAGGTAAGTTAATAAAAGCATATACTATCTGCCATTATTTCTTCTACCCCTTCTCCCGTGTATAGAAGGTCTAATTTTCAGTATCAATTGGCATTAACTGCCCTAGGAAAACTGACCCAACTACAGATAAAGATACAGGACGCTGAAAAGCAAAACTAGTTGAAGTGGGAAAATTTTCATATCCAAAGTAGTATAATCCTAGAACTCTCCTTATTCTTATTACCCTCCCTCCCCTCATATTTCCTGGCCTTTGTTTATCTGTTATCACGGATACTACCCTCTTGTCCTCCTGAGATCACTAACCCACAAAATTCAGGAATATCTTCATATTTCTTACACTTCGAATTAACTCATTGCATAAAAAACTACAGCATTTAAAACTAGATCCACCTTTTTATCCCTGTATTCTACCATTTATGGTACAATTTTATTTGAATTAAAGCATATTTTTAAATTATAACAATTAAACTGTATATGTAAAACTTTTTTCCACCAACTTAAAAGTCAAACTCTCGCAAAAAAATTCAAAATTTAGAAATACACCTTCCTATCACCTTCTAAACTGAAATATTTACCTTTTGTGATATCATCTTATTTGAATTAAACTTTTTTTTCACTTATCAAAATCCAATACCTTTCGAATTGGAGGAAACTCCCCATCTGCCAGCCTCTGTCCTTAAGGTGGTCTAACCAAATTGATATGTTCCTTTTCCAGGATTAGAAAATCTTTCATGGATTCTCCATTCAACTTTTCAAACTCGGATATCAATTCTGTTCTCGAGAAAGATTCTAAGGGTGTACCTTTTGCAGTCTAGCAAACTCCGCAAAAACTGCCTTGTCACAAAACAATTCCATCTTGATAACTACCTGAATTAACCTCTTTCCGCTCAAGGAATGATTAACCTTCAAAACCTGCGCCATAGCCTGAAAGTAAAACAGAAAAATCAACTACACTTTCACAGTTTATTTCAAATAACATAAATCGGCAACAAATAACCTGTATGTCGATTTCCTCGCATCCCTACATGTGTAATAAATGGCTTTGCATAGTGCTGTATGATAGGGCCGCAGTAAGTCGACAACAGAAACTGTCTGAACTCAGTTATCTCAATAATCTGCTTACCAATGTACCTTTAAAAAAGGCCGAATTTCGCCTCTTTTTAACCTTATTTGTCTCAAAAGCTGTAAGAGATAGAGAGAAAATCTGTTGACTTACTTCCGAAACCTCTCCTGAAGAGGAACACAGGGAAAAAATCCCATCAAAATAGGATGAAAAATGAGCTCTTATAGCTATGAAAAAGGCGAATTTAGTCACCGTAAGAGAGAGAGAGAGAGAAACTCCGTTGACTTACTGCCGAAAACTCTCATTAAAACGTCCAAATTTCATGAGAAATAAGAATTCTATGTACTCAGGAAGAACGAGAAATTTGGCCTATTCTACTATGTTAGACCTTATGTATCTCAGAAATTTTAAGAGGTATAGAAATCCATTGACATACCATCGAAAGCTTTCTTCAAGAGAAATAAAAAAAAAACAAGAAGAAAAACTGTCGAAATTGGATGAAGAATAAAAATTCTATGTACTTAGAAAAAAAGCGAAATTTGGTTCATTCTACAATATTTGACCTTATGCAATCTCGGAACCGTAGGAGATAGAGAAAATCCGTTGACATACATACCGAAAACTCTCTTCAAGAGGAATTCAAAGGATAACTAGAAGTAGTGATCTTTCGATTATAGGAAGATACTCCCGACCCTCCCTAATTATTTTAATTACTGCTTAAGTCGAAGCAACCACTTGTTATATTCCATATAGTGTGAAACAATGTTCAGCTCGGACAAACACGAGATATCTCAGAAGGTATTATAAATGGTCAAGCATTATTTGACAAAACATGTTTTATTTTAAGGAACATTTAAAAAAAAACAATTATCCACTTTAATATATTATTCTAAACTTTAATATCAATCACAAAGCCCTAAATAACATTCCTTTCAAGTTTCAGTAAGCTTGGATAAAAAAAATAAATTCCAAAAATTACAATTTTTTGTTTCCATGGCAACAATAGCCATCCTGATAGAACTAAAGACTAAGTGCACACATGTGAATCCTTAATAATATTCCTCTGAAGTTTCTTAAAGATTGATTAGCAGTTTACATTATTCAAATGTTTGCATTTTCTTAGTTTTTGGTTTCCATAGCAACAGCAGCCATTATTTTGACAACTTCCAAACTTTCATACTTTCTTGTTCACCTTAAATAATATTCATCGCAAGTTTCTTTAAGTTTCTATTAAAAAACTTCAAAATCCCCAAATTTTAAAATGTTTGTTCCATTGCTCCCTGAATTAGTCGAATTGAAAGTAAAGGCTCATTAGACATCTAGGCATCCTTAATAATAGTCATTTGAAGTTTCATAAAGATTGTTTCGGCATTTACAAGATATCAACATTTTTGCTTTTTTTTTTATTCTTTTGGTTTCCGTGGCTTCGGAAGCCATTTTGACAGATTCCAAGCCTGATAACTTTCCTACACACCCTAAATAACATTCCTGTCAAGTTTTCTTAGTTTAGATCACAAAAATAAAAATCTACCAAAATTACTATTTTTTTTTTATTTCCATTGAAACAACAGCCTTCCTGAATCAACCGAGTTGAAACTAACGCGTCAGTACGCATCTTTAGTAATATTCCTCCAAAATTTCATAAAGATTTGCTCAGCAGTTTACAAGATATCAATATATTTACATTTTTAAAGCTTTTTGGTTTCCAGGTAACTGCAGCCATTTTGAAAAAATCATATAGATATTCTGAGAGAAAGCCTCCCAATTACTAATACATCAAAGTTTTGTTGCTACTGATCAATTAAGTTTGAAACGAAAAAATAGACTTACCTGTTTCATATTGTACCTCTGTATAATGTTATAGTTTTTTCACCGTGTGTGTGGGTCATCCTGTTTGTCCCACTTCATACAAGCGTTCATATTAGTAAGATGCATGATAGACGTAACGGACTATTAAATGTGGACAATTTTCAATAAATGTTTATGGTAAAGAAATCGAATAAGTAGTAACTTCATTACTGACAATAAAAAATATTTTTATCAGGCTAGAGTGGCACTTTTTTATATTTTTTAATATTCAGCAAAATATTTTATCACAAACAGCGTATGTCTAACAGTATAAAAATGCGCTGTTTTAATAAATAAACACAATGTTCGAGTGAGACAGAAATACGGTGTGTTGGAAACTGAACACCTCCACGAAGACCGCAATGACCCTCGAACGTGTAGGACGCGTCCTACTGATAATCATAATTAGTAGTAACGAACACTTACATAATAATTTGGAAAACCCATATTTCAGTGTAATGTAAATGCAGGATGATTGCACTTCTGCTTTATTTAAAGTTATTTAAACGTATTTTGACAAAAGTTAAAGATTTTATCTTCGCATTGTAATTGTATAGTGAAATAATACCAGATTTAAAAAAAATCAATCCCATTAAATATTCCATTTATACGTTATAAAAGATAAAATTTGTTTATTTAACAGTAGGTTCAATAAAAAAAATCATGTGGGATAAATGGAAACTCTGTATGTGGAACAACTGCAACGTTACACCTGAATGTTAAATGTACAAATATTAAACTATTTATTTTTGAATTACACTTCCGAATTAAAATACACGGGTCATTTCAGATAAAGAGATATAACAAATGTGTCTTAACTGCATGTTCTGAACATATCCTTTAACAAAAT
>JAOXYJ010142432.1:0-10926 GCA_028566555.1 Lithophaga nigra
CCATCAAATGCTAACTTTATGTATTTACAATTTTACAATGATTTTCTAGAATTATGAAAGGACAAAAGAGTATACATTCATATAAGGTAGCTCGTTTTATATTAACTATTGTCTAAATTTTCCAGAAGTTAGATATTTTTACGTGTAATAATAGAAGCAAATAAGAAATTATTACCCATTGACGATACCGATATTGTTTTCTCCATATGTATAATTAAATGTCTTTAAGGTATTCAAGCATTACATACAAATATGGTTTATTATTGCATAATGTCCTTAAAATAAATTATTCATATTAATCGACCATTAAAATAACATATAATTGATTTAAATCAACACAGAAATTCAGAAATGTACACAAAATATTTAACACACACACACACACACACACATGACGTCTATAAGTCTTTAACTACACAAGATTGACTCATTTTTATTTTCATTATTGTTCCTAGAACGAGGGGGAGGGGCGTTAGTTTATCCTCTTTCAAAATTTAGAAAATGAGTATCTGACGTGAGCAATTCTGAAATTCAAGTTAAATCTCACTTGATATACATGAAGGTAAAGAAGTCTAGTAAGTACCTATATTGACCCCGAAGTAAAAGTATAAAAGTCCCCCTCTCTTGTTTCATTAATCAAGATATATACAGATTTGATTTTATCTTACTTCGATAGCCATGGAAGTAAGTAACTCAGTTATATGTACACTGTCTCGTCTGAATAAACATTTTTATGTATTAATGTCGCTGTAAGTATAGCTCAGACATTATTTCTTCCTTGTCCAAATTTTATATATTTGTATAATGCATAAATTCCCGTTCGTGGGATTTCAAATTAAAAGATTAAATGGGAAAATGATAACGTTTGACATAACTCCACAAGATAATCAAGAATGATGAGTATGGGATCCAAAACCATATACATACTGTACATATTTTTTTTTTAGATTTTTGGCCCTCATATGTCCTTCATTGTACAAATTTTATACGAAAATGTCTAATTTCATGAAAATTTTGAATTCGTGGAAAATATGCATGTATATCTCATGTCCAAGTTTGCTTAGTACTATGTAGTGGACAAGGAGAGCAGATACAATATGGAGCAGAACCAGAGAAACCAAATTTTCCGGTTTACAGTGTGTTTTCGTCAGTTTGTAAATTGGCAAAATAAACAATTTTTATATAAAATGTATTTCAAATGTATTTTAGACTATTTTTTAATTTATATTTTACATATTGGACATACGGGATATACCCAAGAAGCTGGCAACACAGGACTGTCGAGGGTTGAAAAAAGGGTGTGAACTAACACTGTAGACTGACCAGATAAGCACTTTTGAAGCCGAAAGCTGTTGACCGCTAGCTAGGAAGCTATTCTTGATCGTTCCATCGTCAACTGAAAAAAATTTAAACCTTTCTTATAAATTTATCGATTCTTCTTGCTACAATGGACTATTACCATGAAGATAACGGATGAATGGCTAACGTAGAAGTAACAACAAGCGTATAGATGTATAACATTAACATTTTTAGTACTTTTTATAAAAATTATTCAATAACACATGTTAAATCAGTATAATATAAACTATGGTTACGTTTTAGCTATTGAATGGCCACAGAACTAAACTCGCTAAGGTCGGAAGTTTCCGATTTGGCTAGATATCTGTCTGGGCTTTCATCCCCTTGTAAGTCTGCTTGTCACGATATAGTAACAAAATAGCTGAAAGTGACGATAAACTCCAATAACCAAACCAAACCAACATAGAAAATATAAAATGACTGAATTGTATAAATGACTTACCTGTATCAAACAAAGAAAATCAGTGTATGTATTTATTTCTATATTGCGTCAGTCAGTTTTTCTGGGAAATGTCTAAGGTTATTGAGTAACTCTATTAGTCCCCATTTGTGAATGTGGAACTGTTGTGTTTTCGTAAATTATAATTTCTTGTTGCATACGCCATTTGTGTTTGTAATTGTATACTCTGGATTTTTAGCACTGTTCCTTGAAATATGTTAATGTAGTTTCTCTTTGGACTAACATTTAATATAAAACTATTATAGACGTATTTGTATGAGGAAGTTTAAAGCATTTTAATTACTTAAATTATACATGTAGTTCGAAATTCAATAGTAAAAATCAATAGAAGAAACATACACGTATTATGTTATAGTTTATTGGCACATGTACTTTCATGTAGCGGGAGTGAGGTCAAACGAGAACAAAAGAATTTAACTTTCTAATTAAAAGAGATAGGAAAAGTCCTTTCATTATTTACTTTTGTTGTCAAGTGTTCAAAAAGTATATTATCGGATGTTTTATTGGCATTTATTCAACTGACTAATTAAATGTAGTACTAAATTGACAAAATTTCCTAAAATTAAGTTCGATCGATCATTTGTTCTTTAAAAATTACGTGCTATTGGGGCACACAGTGGTCGTCATTAATTTTGTGACACTTACGAGCGCCAGGATAAATCAACGCAAAAATAATTGGGAAGACAGTAGAAACATCAATCTATAACACCGACGTATCTGCATTTCCAAACACCATTTAAACATAAAGATAAAAAATTCCAAAACTTGACCACTTCTCCGTCAGTTTTGGTGTGTTCGATTGGAAGCCGAAAGACTCTCCTTACTAGCAAAATTGCTAATCTGTATAATCCTTATAATTCTGCACTTACCAGTATATTATAGTTTATAAAATTAGAAAAGATTATATGAAAAAGCAGATAATCCCACGAGTCACAATTCACTAAAGAGGAAGTTATTTACACGTGCTCTGATACAGAAATCAAACAGACCTAACATTGTTGCGATTGCTTCCCTTGGTAGTAAAAAATCAAAGAAAATGGTAAAGAATATAATTTAATTATGTGACGTTTAAGAGCGCCATTGTAGATTTATGTTAAATACTGCTTCAACAAATCTTGACTATAATACCGATTTATTTCGATAATCATCATTTCCAAACAATTCGTACTGAAGTCAAAAAAATTTTTTTGTAATATAATCCTAACGATGAGGAGTGTTCGTCGGAGAAAAAAATCTTACTTTTTATCCTTAAATGGATATTTCTGTTAAAACAAAGTACACATGTCCATGAACTGACGATCTGGCCTCCTGGCTACATGTAACTTACTTCGAAAAACTGTAAAAATATGACAATTCATGGACACTTTCCTCCGGCAACCTTTGGTGGTAATTTCGTCTGCATCGTTGACAATCAACACAGAAGAGGGAGGTAATTTTTTTCAACTAGTTTTCCGCCTGTACACCTAAACATTTTATATTTTGCACTTTATATTTGTCTAATACTGCCAACGAAAGTCATTTTCAGCACTCGACCTGTACTTTTAGTGACTGCCCTTAGTTGTTTTAAGCAACAGTCGTTCAAAATATTTTAATGTACTGTGAATCCAGAATATCATCACAAACATTTTCTAAAATTAATACGTACTGCAATATACTGCCGATATCTGTCGCTGGGATTGTTACTAAATTAAAGCTTAAACATTATAGTGGGTAATTTTTCGCTGACTTCGCGAACATTATTCCGACCTGATATATTCATAAATATAGCATAAAAATCCAAGAAAGAGCCACGACAATAATATTATCATTGATAATTATTTGTAAATTGTAAGAAAACCATTGATTATCTAGAAGATTAATACATGTAAGTGCACTAGGTAATATAAGATCATGAAAATAAAGGTGATTTGAACATCAAATAAAATGTATTTCTTTTCTTGTTTAACAATAGACATATACCAGTGTCAACACTCTCTGCAGTTATTTAATACTGTCCCAAGGTGACACGTAAACAATACAATACACACAGGTTTGACCTTAAGAGCTTTCATCCGGAAAATGTCTTGCAGGTTTTTGCTTTGTTCTTGGGTGTAGTAAAATACTTCTCTAGTTTACGTTTACGACCTGATGCTTGAGTCTGATTTAGATTCTCATAATCCTGATTATAATGTCAGTCAATTTTCAATTAAATCCTTTTTCAGGCTTTATGCACTCTCGGGATTCGGTAAAACCGACTTTGGAATCTTTCTTATTCCATTGTAACCAATTGTGTAAATTTCGCGTCCAAATGACCGAAGAATTTGCAAAGCACAATTTCAAATGTGACTTGTTATCAGACAACATACTAAGGGAGATAAATCACCTTTGCCTCAACAAAACAAAAACCCAAAAAAAAAACAAACAAACAAAATAGCACCTAGTAAGTAAACCCGCTAATAGATTTGATCCACAAATTTACAAAATTAAATTATCCGATGTACAGTACATCAACATTGGCTGTCAGTGTTAAAGGAAAACGTAGGGCACCTGTTCACTTTTGCAATAGCTTATGACATTTCTGATAGAACAGACAAAAATGTGTAAGAAAATGTAAGAAAATTTGTTCCTCAGCATGTTGAAGCCTGTCCAGAGAATCATGGCACTGATCACACCCACTAGAATAACGTATGACTTGCAAAATATAAACCATACGCCGATGCTGCTGGAATATTGCTACTGATGAATGTGAAGTTGACGATTGGAAAGGTGAAGTCATCATGCTTGTCGTAAAGTTCAGTTTGCTTTTCCTCTATAGTCATTTTTGAGGTGAAGGCCAAGGTGTAAAGCTGAATATAGGGATTCTGTAGCGTCCTTAATCTCAAGTTTATTGAAATAGAATGAATGCAGATGATCACCGAATCGTGAATTATTTGAAATGACACTGTCATGTAGTTTCAGACAAATATTTAGAACAAAATTATACAGATACATGGATAAGCGATAAGGATATTTGCATACAGTATTTTAATAGTTATTTACAGATTTACAGTCACAAATAAAAATGAATGTAACTGGAATGGGGAGCCATTAAGATGGATGATACTGACTTTTTTCGTTCTCGACGTTCATCAGTATATCATTAAAATCTTGTCTCGTGTGTATTTGCATATCCAACATTCCGTTATTCCCAGTAATCTGAACTTTTCTGTGGGTGTACGTGGCAATATTCAGGTTTTCTTAGGTTCAAAAAATAGGATATAAGATATTACCTATTCAGTGGAAATCATGTTTGATTAAGGTTTGACATTTATACTTAATCCTATAATTTAAACTTGTAGCTTTAATGTCATTTACGTGGATAGGTATACTTGAAAGTCTGTAGCTTGGTTTCCTTTAGGTGCATACATGGTATAGACCATAAACTAATAGTGACACTTCATTTACCTATGCATATTGTGTAGCGTGGAAATATTACAATTCAGATATATACAGTATAAATGAAGGAAACAATTGTCATCGCCTCAGTGATTCAACTTTTATTCCTTTTACTGTGACTCCAACACTTCTTTTCCTTCTCCGTCACTATTTTATACTTCTGTATACCACATGTTATAGTTTGATATTCTCATCAGTTCATACGTTTAAACTGGAGATTTTATAAAACATCAGTTTCCGCACTGAAATTAATCTGGGTTATTTAACATCAATCATTACATCTCAAATATTTCTATAATTGATTCAAGTTATACTTTAGTATGTATATTTGTATTTTTTATACCAAGTGTGTAGTCAAAATCATCACAGGTAGTGAATTAGTAGACTGTTTGTACTTCCTTTTCAATGCTATGTAATACAAAACAAACAGTAGCACTGGTGACAAAACAATATGTATGCTTTTTACTTAAATCACTGAATTTGCAATGTACTTACTCGATCGAACTGAAATAAGAAAAACATAACAATGTTTATTTGATGAAATATTGGAATGGATATATTGATTAATAAAAGCATTTCTTGATTATGACTTAAAGTTTGAAAACAAGATTTGTTGATTTTATTATAGTTTAACTTAAATGTCATCTTAAACTTTCTGTCACTTTTCATATTCATATTCATTTCAAGCAAAAGAAACACGATAATTTATTAGATGCATATGTTTTTATAAAATAACAGACTGACACAGTGCAACAGCTATTAGTACAAGCAGTTTAATAATATAATTATACATTTGAAGCCTTATTTACACAAAAGATGTTATATTAAATTCCAATTGGTATATTGAAACACTAAAGTTTTCATTAAAATACCTTTAATTTATTTTTGATTAATAACAAATGACATTTTAATTTAAAAATATATATAAATAATTACAGATATCCTCTGAAAAAAGGTAAGAAAACCGAATTATTAATCTCTAGAAATCACTAGAAATCATGAACCAAGATGCAGATAAAATCCGAATTCAGACAAATATAAACATACAAACATCAAAGACACAAAAACAAGAAAAAATAAAAACGAGGATGAGCAATGCGGACCCCAACAAAAACACGAGGTGCACTCAGGTGCTATGGATGAGTAAGCGGTGCCTGCCTTTTATCAGACACCCGCCGTGTTGCTTATGGTCAAGTCCGGGGAAAAGTCATGTTCGAGGAGAGGAAAGACGAAACTACGGTTGAGGAAAAAGATCCAATTTCATTTGGGAAACGGATATTTCATAACGATCAACCAGTTCGTGGTGACGGCCATAGACCTTTTGAAGGGATGACTTCAACCTGGGAGCAACAAACCTTTGTTTGAGAAACATTCGTCAGCAGTTATGCCCTGTCCAGAAAATCATGGTACTGATCACAAGCTCTAAAATAACGTATGAGAAATGTAAAACTCCATAAGCCGGTGCTGCTGGAATATAGCTACAGATAAATGGGAAGTTGACAGCTGGAAAGCTGGAACTCATCACGCTTGTCGTAGTCTTTCTCTAGAGTCAATTTCGTGGTGAAGGTCAAAGCATGAAGCTGACTTATTGGTATCGATAGTGTCTTTAATCTCAGGCTCATTGGATACATTTAATGCAGATAGTCACCGAACCATGAATTGTTCAGTGACAGAACATCATCTATGTAGCGAAAGCTGAAATTAAAGGTTTGGGCCAATTTCCTTTCGACGAATTGATACATTTCGAGAGGTCTCGAGGCGAATTATCAAAATGTAATTTCTTAATTCAATTACGGTTACTTCGTTTTACCAAACTATTTTAAACATAAACTTAAAACAAATAAACATAGAAAGAAATATGAAACTCAATGAATTCACTTTGTCCAAGAGAGAAACATGTTTGGAGAAGGTGGAAACTTTAATGGCAAAACAAACAGTTTTCGTTAATGGATAGACTTCTATTTTTTTTCTCCTTCTTATATATTATCAAGCATTTGCTGACAATGGGATGGTGATCACAGATTTAGAGAAAATTAAATAAGGTTAATTCCTGTATATATTAAAAGTTCATCTCTTATTTTAAGTGGACAATACAACTTTCATTTATGTTATGCTTTATAAAATTTATAAATTTAAAATGTCCTTCCTGTCCATTTTGAAAAAAAATATATCTAAGAACCAAAAATGTAACGAGTTGAAATTCATTCATCCGTCAGCTAAGTATTAGTTCTCGACAAAACTGTTTACAACGTATTGCTTCGCTTGATACTGAAAAATGAATGCTTCAAGAGATATTCTATAATTTAAGAAACATACTAACTTTTGTTATATAAATTATGGCTGTACAATTAGTTATTTTATACTATCAGAAGATTTAGCCTTGAGTTTGTTATCTAAATGCTTCTGCTGGTTGAATAGGTATTTTGAAGAGAGAGAGAAAATACACCGGCCCAACAATCCCATCAATATTAAGCAGTCCCTGTGGCCCTTTTACAAAATATATGAAAAGTACAAGACTTACGATAAATTTTTGTTGAAAACGGCTGCTGATTTGAAGGCGGGGAAAGGATGAGATTAAATCAATTACAATATTTTAGTTGAATTAGAGCAAGCGGTTTTAGAGGTTAAAGCAGGATATATATTCGAGAGAATTGTGACCCTCGGCTAGAACTGGTAACCTAGTGGTGAACAGCAAATGATTATGGAATTGAAAACCTCATTAGACCTTTTTGATGTGTTTTTAATCTTACGCATTTTAGTAAAATACACTTTTTTTGATAAATATAGTGACAGACACATGACACACAATTTTAGAATGCACACCAAACGCGTTCAAAGGAGACCAGCGAAGCTTAGACGGAACATATGTTCTCAAAATTAGGAATATTCCTTCTGGACATAATGAAAAATGATTAGCCCCGGGGAGCTATTTTGTCATTGAATACTACTATATTGAGGAAATGAAACAATGGTATAACAGGACCTTTGTTAATCATACACTTCGCTACCGGAACAAAATTTCGGCAGAGTTGTGGACGAATTAAGAAAAATCTTGTTTTAATAAGACTGGAAAAAGAAGAAAATAATAATAATAAAAAAAAAACATAAATCATGTTTTCCAAGAGCCCCTTCATTTTTCGAGAAAAATCATACATAGCACACCAAAATCGAAGAAAAATACCACAAAAGTCGTAGATTGTTCAGCATAATTTTTAATCAGTAATCTGTTTCACACTATTTTAACTAAAATTATGTAATACCTGTTTTATAATATAAAAACAGTAGATACCAACCAGAGATCAAAACTCGTGAATCCATGATTAAAACGGCTAACTCGAAGGGAAACCGCAAAGTAGTGAGACCAGGTATATCGACATGTTAAGAAGCTCTTGCTATGCTATAGCATCACCTGTCGTGCGATTTTAGGTCAAATCATCAGGAAATAGTCAAATTCTGTAATGTAGGACTTATTTATTATATCTTTTACAAAAAGATATCTTAGCTGGGACATAGATACTATGGAACGTGTTTATTCTTTGAATGTCATTTGCATTTAAAAGTCACCTTAGGAATATTACATGCAAATTTCATGTGTAAACTGTTTTAAATGACGTGGATCTATTTATACTATCCGATCATTGATCGATATTGCTTCCATGAACTGTATCTAAATATATACTTTGATAGAGTTTGGTTTTTCCATTGAAGATAGCAGTAAGAAGAATTTGAAGGCCATTTATATAGGTAGATCTATTAATTTTCCCTAGTAGGCTTCAAGAATCAGTGTTTGCGAACAATTAAATGACATCATAAATTAAGTTTTGTTATCTCTCTTCGATATACTTCAAAATGCCAAGTGACATCGTAAATCAAGTTTTCTTATACCTCTAATACTTTAAGATTTATAATGCCCTCATGCAGAGAAGTTTAGTAATTATTTATCATTAGCCCACAAAAGTATTGGCATGTATTAAAATGTTGAGTGGAGTGGAGCTATGGAATTGAGTCATGGAGTGGATTCTTGGAGCTGAGTCATGGAGTGGAGTCACTATAATGTATCATATATTCATTCAAAAATGCAGACGAAGGAAAATTACTTATCTGTACAAATTTATGTAGACATTATAATTTATGAGTGATTGTTTTACAATCCTCAAAAATTAATGATAGAAAAACTAAGAAACAAGAGGCTCACCTGGTTAAAGAGAACCCATTTTATTGTTTATTTGCAAATTTCTTTTTAAAACAATCTGATACTATGGTTTCAAGAGTGTTTACCTATTTATATCCACTTCATATTCAAATTCACAAAGCTACCATTTTCATAATATATCAGAAACATAAATGGAACACCACATTTTCATACATACATATACAGCAGAAACTTAATCCGGTTCAGGTTTAAAATAATGTAGTTCAGATTTTGTAGAAAAGAAATGACAGCTTTTTTTTTAAAACAATGAACTTGTACCACTTGTTTTAAAAGCCATTTAGTTTCTTAGAAAATTTTACTTATATGCATGAAAGCCATGGAACATTGGCAAAACTACAAGTTTCATCAAAATCCCTGGAAAATGTGTTCGTGTTCACAAACTAGTCATCATTTATTTACATTCCTAATATATGCCAACTTTGCCTAAAAGTAAACCAGTTTTGGCTGTATAAAGGAATTTCATTTCAATTTTTAGTGACAGTGGCATTTTGGATGACAGGAGGAGCTGTTCGACATAATTTCAAAAGAAGGCCTCTCCCTTCCTAGTTTTGTTCAAAATGTCACAGTAGTTTCAGAGGAAACGATTTTTAAATGATTTTTGCCTAATTTCCAAAATCAGCAAAAGCGTATAATTCAGGGAAAACGTACATCTCTCATAATGATGCATTGTTGAGCCAATTCTGGTTTAAACTAAAGCATTTTGGGAATTTAGATTAGTTCCTTTTTAGTTGTAGCAGCCATCTAAAAGCTTCCTTTGAGACCATAAGTTGTAAGTGCTCATAGTTAGATATGATGGTAGTCCTATGTCAAATCTTTTGTTTTTTGCATGGGGCTTTTTAGGGAAAATTTTGAGATCTCAGATAGGGATAAGGCTTAATGTACGTTCTTACGGGAAAAGGATATTTTACACATTAACTTAAAAACATTTTCTTTTCAGTAGCAATATTGCATCAACTTTGCATTCAACTTTCGGATTACTGACTCGATTGCCAAAAAAAGGTAAAATTTTTAATAAGTAGAGGTGCCATCTGTGCTTGCATGTAAGTCAAGAAATCAAATAACCAGAAGTGTCACCATATCTGATGCTGTTTTGGAAATACAGAGACACTCACATAAAAATCTAATTACTAGAGGCTCACCTGAGCCTGTATCACTCACCTGGCTAACATGTGTCCATTTTAGAATGTCTGTATATTAGATATGTTACGAAAGGGTATACACCTGCATGTTGACTAACAACTCACAACTAGTAGCTACATACTGTCACTGTTTATCTAAAGGGATCATCTCATAATACTAAGTAAAACAAACGCCAGCACAACGATCGCGGCTGTAATTGATTAATAACAAATGCTTTATAAAATTCTATTTGTGTAAATAAAATTATTAATGTAATAAAATAACATTTCCCCCTTGGACTTTTCATCGACTGACATGTAACAGTTACTGAAAAAGTACTGAAACATGGATACAATTTTCG
>JAOXYJ010142542.1:0-10924 GCA_028566555.1 Lithophaga nigra
AGGTCCTATGTTGAAATACGTTCCAGTGATGACCATCTTGGATGGAGGTCAGATTTATTTGATACAGTTGCGAACTGGGACCACGAAAGAACAATCTGAGTTATGTCTGATTTAAATTAGCTCATTGGTTTCAGCAGATTAGATTTAACACATATTTCCCACAGAGTCCCATGTTAAACTCTGTTCTGTAGTGTTGGTCAACTTAGATGGAAGTCGTAATCATAAAACACAGTTTGGAAAGGCAACCACAATAGGACCATCCCATCCAAGTCTCGCTCATTGGTTTTGTAGGTTTTCTACACATTTCTGACAGGGTTCTATATTAAACCAAGTTCCACAATGGCACCCATCTCGGGAGCAGGTTGGAGTCCTTTTACACTGTTTTGTAATAACTATGTTAAATTATGTTCCAGAATGGCGGCCATCTTAGAGCACTGTCAGGGTCATAAGATATATATTTGAAAGGGATCACCATAGGATCATCCCAGTTAAGTTTGCTTCCAGTTGGCTCAGTGATTTAACAGGAGACATTTACACATATTTCCATTATGGTCCTATGTTTAACTATGTGTAGCTATGGTGGTCCGAGTCATTGGATAAAAGTTTGAAAGGGGCAACCCAAGGACCACCCCAACCAAGTCTGGCTTAAACTGGTTTATCGGTTTCAAGAGCAGAAAATTTGCTCACACATCATTCACGATTAAGCCATTTTGGATGTAGGTTGGGGACACCAGATATGTATAAATTTGAAAGGGGGCCATCCAGCAATCATCCTAACCAATTTGATATCTATTTCCCATAAGATTCTATGTTGATTGTTTCCATGATGGCAGCTAAGCAACCACTCAGCCAAATGAAAGCAAATTTTGTAGGAAAGTGCGTAACAGGAGGTCCTTATTAAAAGTTTTTTTTTGCCTATCGGAAGGTCAACATGACAACTAGGGCCAATAATGAGTTTTGGTTGGTTGAAATTTCAAAGATCTCATCAGAAATTACAATGTGGATTGAACTGGTTTATGGTGTGAATGATCCTTGACTGGACCTCTTCCAAAATTGTGTTTTTGGTGCTGATATGAAATTCAAGATGGCCGCCATTGTGGGACAAATCTAAACATTGGTCCACGTGGGAATGCATTTGAAGATCTTTCTCTTCGAAAGGATTAAAACATTTGAAGCTTTACATATCTACGGTCCTTTACCAAAATGATGTTTTTTTTTTGGTGCCGATTTGAATTCCGTGATGGCTGCCACCTTGTAACATAGTTTAATATTGGAGTCGGTTGAAAATGCACTTGAAAATCTCCTTCTTGGGATTCCAAGATGGCTGCCATCATTGAATGTACAGTACAACCCGGTTAATCGTATACACTGTTTGTCAGATGAAAATATAACATTAAGCGGAATATAACATTAACCAATATTTTCAATTTTTGGCCCCATATTCACGAAGGTGTCGTAAGTCTATGACAGTCGTAAGTTTCATCTTACGACATGTGAATGTCATATCTTTATTCACAAAGATGTTGTTAGCTACGACATGTCATAAGACCTGTCGTAAATGTACGACACCACTCTGTGCTGTCGTAAGAGAAATAATGGCAGCTGTTTTGTGTGCGCTACAAGTAGTGTGGGCCCTTAATGCAGAAACTGTGTTCTTTGGAGATGTTATAGCTACCTAATTAAACACTAATATTGGAACAAAACGGAAGCAGTAGAGTTTAACGCAGATTTTAGACGTTATAAATTGTTGTGAGAATACATACTGCCGGAAATACACTTTGGGAAAATTTTGTACTTGAACATTTTGAATAATATGAAATGTTTAGTGAATTAGTTTCTTAAAATAGATTTGAAAACACTTAGATACTTATAACAGATGAAACAGAGGGAAAATGTGACAATTCTAAATGTGTATGTTCAGAACTTACCAAATATTTTTGAGTTGAAGTATTATAAGTACATGTATGCGGAATTAGATCCAATGACAAAATTTGTATGAATTCGGAAATTAAGAGAGAAAAAAGAAAAAGGAAACAAAAACGACGACGAGACCGACTAGACTGTTGTACAAAAATAAGATTGATTGACTGATTGAATGGTCATACCACGCTACTTTCAGTAATTTTTCGCGTCCAGTTTTTATTGGGGGAGGAAATCGTAATACCCGTTAAGAACCCCAACCTTCGACATAAAAACTGGCAATCCTTGTCCATTAAGGATGGAGTCGAGCACATCTAGCCATGACCAAGGCCCGATCTCGACACGCCGGAGATAAATGCTAGGTTTGACCAACTCCCTAGACCACTCGGCCATCTAGGCCCAAAAATAAGAGAAACAAGATTAGTAAAATGACAAAATGGACACTTAAAGCAGTATAAACGAATCTTCATCTGAGATGAAAATGGGAGACAGTAAACAGTACTGAAAAACACTAAACATGTTGATCAGAGGGGACAGAACTACCTCGTACTAAAACCGACAATGACTATATGACATTTGACAACTGTAATCAAAGAAATCTATACTCAATCAGTATATTTCTGTTCAATACCCGACCCAAACGACGAACACACTGACTTACCAGTCTTTGATGAACGTGGATCCCTTAAAATTAGCAAAGTGCGGCAGAACTGTCAATTTTACACTATTGTTAACATAATGTCATGATTTCACACTGCAGATCTGCAGGTAATCTTTGAACCAATAAGAAGAAATCTGAAATTGCGGATAAAGTATTCCTATCTTTTTTTTTCAATAGGTGTTATTGGCGTGTAAGGACACATGCTGTGTGCAACATAATTTTTATGACAAGTCGAGTTTCTTTTGCATTTCTCTTTGTTCCAAATGGCGAAAAATATTTTCTGTATCAACAAATGAAAAAATCACAGCCATTGATGTCGTGAACCATTTAAATGTAGTACATATAAAAGGTAATTCCTAACACCAATCTATTTTTGAAAAAAAGAAAACGACAAAACTGCAGTTTGATGTACTTATTTTGGAACAGTTAAAGTTAAGTAAAAATTATTTCACGCATCAAAAGTATTCACACTTTTGACATACCCCTTTTCGGGTATTTTGAGTATTAACTATAAGTGAGTATTAAACCCTTTTGCAGACCTTTTTGATGTACAAGTTTTAAATGAGGCTTAACAAGTTCTTGCTTTTTCTTTATTTTTTCTTTCCTTTTTTAGCGAAGCTGAAGCTAGCGAACAAGTGCCAGATATAACTATAAACCCAAAGTACAATAAAACAACCAGCGATGAGAGAAGAATTATAAATCTTTCCCAAAAAACCCAAAGAACCGTAACAACACACCCACACAATACAAACTAACTAAACAAACACTTCGCGCATGGTATATGGTTATGTTAAACAGCGTACTGATCGGACTAAATGCATGAAAAAATAACACAATAAACCCGATTTTATTATTTTTCGAGTACAGACAAACGTTATTTTACCTAATAAGTGTATTTCTGAAATTATTTATAAATAAATTATTAAAAGTTAATGCTTGTATTGTTAAAATATGGGGAAAGTATAATTTGTAAAATTCTGCATCTATTACTAGTATAAAAGATGTTAGGTTTTCAAAATGGAAAGATTTTTTTCATTAAAGTTTGGCAGGAAATGCAGCAATATATTTTTGCAGAAATAAGCTGTTAGACTAATTTCGAACGTTATCATATTTAACATGTG
The DNA here is from genome assembly GCA_028566555.1 of Lithophaga nigra. Lineage (NCBI taxonomy): Eukaryota > Metazoa > Mollusca > Bivalvia > Mytilida > Mytilidae > Lithophaga > Lithophaga nigra. The sequence goes on from JAOXYJ010142542.1 coordinate 3,703, forward strand.
TATCTAAACGTCGCATGATGTGTGACATCTACCCGACCTATATAGTTACTGACCGTCACACAACCCAAAATATTTCGCTAGAAGTAATCAGCACCGTGGAAAATCTTCATTTTTCAAATTTTCTAGCTCACTAGCAAATCTTCATTTTTTTCCAAATGATCCTCCCCAGTTTCAATCACCCTAAAAATGACATCTAAACGATGCATTATTGTATTTTGTGGTTTTTGCTAGACCTCAGAATTGTTCGCTGCTATTATTCGCTAGCTTCCATCTGGTGATGTTTGGTAATGCAAGTAAAATTATTCATATTTAAACATACAGCCAAAATGTTCAATTTCTTCGGTTGTCATTTAGCAAAACAATTAATCTGATTCTAAGTCTTTTCAGTTTTGTTATATATAGCAAAAACAGTCAAACTGCCGTTTTTTTAAGGGGTGTAATCGGAAAAGTTGAAGGAATATGACGAGAAAATGAGAAAACAGATTCTCCTAGGAGCCTGAATCGCTCACCTGGCAAAAATATGCAACATCAAAACTTTTTATAGCAACGATGGCAGTCATCTTTCATAAGTATGATTGTGACCCGGTCTGATCAAAATCCACTCGGTGGTTTCAGAGAACATTTTTATGATTGATTGATTGTTGTTTGTTTAAAGTCCAGCAGCAAATTTATATGCATATTCAGGGCGAGAACAAATTAACAATATATCAGTTGGTAGGATCTGAAAAGTGGGGTACCGGGAGAAGGGATGGGTAATTTTGATTGCACGTATATATACAAGTCATAAATATCATGAGATACCAGTACGAATGTATGAGATAACTTGCACACACACACAATATTGTATATATGTGTGTGTTTTACATTGGAACTGTATTATTTACATAAATATGCAGTCGGACGGAAACATGCAGTGATAGATCGCTATGATAAGGGTATCACTCTGCTCAGTGAAAGCTGTGAGTTTCTTTTTAAAAAATCAGTTGTGTTTCCCTCAACTCCTCCATTCACACATTTATTAGGACATGTATGATTAAAAGTAAACTTGGAGATTCATCATGTAAAATATATGATATCACGGCTAAATTTAATTTAAGAGATTCGGAGTGGTGCTACTGTTATTCATCAATGTACGTCTCTGTGAATTTTAAAGACTTCAGGGCTTTATAATAAAAAATAAATAAATAAATAAAGCAAACGTCTTCGAGAGACTTCAGAACCTGCATTTACTAGACACTGAAAGTTATATAAAATGGACTGAGATACCCTAATCAGTATATTTCGGACTTAAAGTACAAGGTGTATCTCATTTTCAATAATCTTAATTATATCCCTTTTCTTTCTGATACAAGTAACGAGCACCATACTGCATACAATTTTTTAATCGGTATATATTAATCTCATCATATCTCATGCTATACAATCTAAATAGTTTTCAATCAGTATGTCTGCCAGTCTATCAAAGTGTGGATTCAAGATAATTTAATGCAAAGTCCAGGTTATATAAACATAAATCTTCAGCAGAGGACACGTCAAGATGTTAGTAACTTAAAGTATATGTCAAAAGTATAAGTGGTTGTGGCCTCAATTTCATGGTTCAGTGAGCACAATTATATAATGGTTGTGATTCAGGTTTAAGTTTCAAGTACAGTATACATTTGTAGGTTGACAAATTTAAATCATGTGAACATGAAGTTTCATTAGAGGTTACATTGAAATGTGACTAACCTAAAAGCTATGCCATAAGGTGTTTGCTACCTTAATTTCATGGTTCAGTTTAAGTTATGTCAGTATGAAATTTAACCAGAAGTTGAGTTTCATGATGAAGTCCGTTTTTTGAGTAACAGAAAATGGTAGGTCACTGATATTTGTTACGTGCCTTTGTCCTGAAGTGTACATGTAAGTCAGGTATCTGTCATCCTACCTTGACCTCATTCTTCACGCTTCATTGGCTATGTTAAGTTTTCATGATTAAGTCAGTTTCTGAGTAACAGTGAGTGGTAGGTCACTGATATTTGGTATATGCCTTTATTCTGAAGTGTACATGTCAGTGAGGTATCTGTCACCTTACCTTGACCTCATTTTTACGCTTCATTGACCATGTTAAGTTTTCATGATTAAGTCTGTTTCTGAGTAACAGGGAGTGATAGGTCACTGATATTTGGTATGTGCCTTTGTCCTGAGGTGTAGATGTCAGTCAGGTACTTATCACCTGACCTTGACCTCATTTTCACGCTTCATTGACCATGCTAAGTTTTCGTGCTAAAGTCCGTTTCTGAGTAACAGAGTGATAGGTCACTGATATTTGGTATGTGCCTTTGTCCTGAGGTGTACATGTCAGTCAGGTAGCTGTCACCTGACCTTGACCTCATTTTCACGCTTCATTGACCATGTGAAGTTCACGCTTAAGTCTGTTTCTGAGTAATAGGGAGTGATAGATCACTGATATTTGGTATGTGCCTTTGTACTGAGGTGTACATGTCAGTCAAGTACCTGTCACCTCAGGTTGACCTCATTTTCATGCTTCATTGACCATGTTAAGTTTTCGTGATTAAGTCTGTTTCTTAGTAACAGGGAGTGGTAAGTCAGTGATCTTTGGTATGTGCCTTTGTCCTGAGGTGTACATCTCAGTCAGGTACCTGTCACCTGACCTTGACCTCATTTTCATTCTTCACTGATTATGTTAAGTTTTCGTGATTTAAGTCTGTTTCTGAGTAACACTAACAGGGAGAGGTTAGTCACTGATATTTGGTATGTGTCTTTGTCCTGAGGTGTACATGTCAGTCAGGTACCTGTCACCTGGCCTCATTTTCACGCTTCATTGACCACGTTTAGTTTCCTGATTAAGTGCCTTGCGACATGTGGAGGCAGGCGAGACATATTAGTTTGTCAACTCTTGTTTTTGTTTTGTTGTGTTTTTTTTGTTGGTAAAACAAGCAGTGGCACTTGTTATTTCAATGTTTATAATTACATGTATGTTTAAACTGGATGTAAAAATTCTTGATAAATGTGCAGCCATAAAAACAAAATCACATTTCTAGAGAGTATACATGATTTGAATATACTACTCATGTGACATTCTTCTATTTTTCACAATTACTCATTTGCTAGTTTAAAATTTCATACTAGAGACCTGTGCAACATTCACTTTTTAGCCAGACACCAAGACTGGCAAGACAATTAATGTAACAAACAACAAATAAGTTTTTAATTATTTTAATTCTTTTAATTTACCAATGCATCTGTATACTCTACTATATTGCACTTCCTAAAGGTAAATTTCCTTAACAAAAACAAGCTGACAGTCTCTTACAAACAACAAAATATCACACTGAAGAAAAACAAATATTAGGCCACACAAAATAAATGTTCTGTTTCTCAGGCCTTTTTATTTTTAATTTGGTGCAGGCAGCTCTTTTTTTTTTTTTTCTAAAATTTCATGGTCATGACCTGGTTTTATACCATTATATATAAATTACTCTTATTAAAATAAAGTTTTATGAACTAAATATTTTTTACCTTCAGCTAATGAAATTATCATACCTTCTGTAAGAATGTTCTTTTGTATTAAAGTTCTTTATTTTGGCATAGATTTAAGTAAACAAATTATTTCGTAAAAGTGTTCCATTTCCTGATAGTCAGCACAGCTGTCATTAATAGTATGCATTTGGTCCGTCAATCAACAGGAGGTATTACATGAGTAGGCGGAGCTTAATGTGATTATTTTCTGAATCACCAAAGCACTTTATGAAAAGAAATGATTGCATTACAATTAAAAGTAAACTTTAACCATTACCATCTGACTTTGGCAGTCAAAACAGTCTGCAAAATGTCAAGATTTGCAACAAATGACCCTTTTGTGTTTAGTAAGGAAAACATTAGGTCAAAGAAGACCCAACAACAAACTGCATTCTCTGTAAAAACATTGCAGGATTTCATCATGGAATGGGGCATGCACAATTTGGAGGATTTGTTGCAACTCGGCAAATCGGAGCTGACAACAATATTGGAGGATTTTGTTTAAAAATTGACAGTCAGTATAATAATATCAACCTCGACTACTATTTTCGCATAGTTAATGCTAAACACAACATTATTATATAAATCTATGTCTACTCAATTGACATTTAGCCAGAAAAAGCTGTTTAAACTCCGAAGTAGTGACAACAAGAACACATAATATTAAAAGCACACAAGGACAAGTACACTTAGTTATGTTACAAAAGGTTTACTTAGAATTTGCAGTTGTAAGAAACACATTCAGTAGTGCAATTAATTCAGGGACTAAAGAAAGTTAACATTTCGCTGATTTGATATACTATTACGATGTAAATAGAAATATATCCAAACGTCCGTAGTATTAAAATAATGTACGTCTAGTTTTTAATGAAAAAAGTAAATAAAGTTTTAAGCAGATAGCTTAAGAAACTACTCAGGACAGTCAAGCAAGCAAAAAACGGAAACAAAATCCCACTTCAGCGTATTAAGCGTCTATTTGACGTAAATTGCCTAATGGTGGAATGTTTTCGCAGATCAAATTCACTTTTTTTCAAAATGCTGGACAAAAGTGTTTTCTTCATTGTCACTTCATTGATGGCTGTTGGTATGAAATTGCACACGAGATGAGCTGTATAAGTACAAGATACTACAAAAAGTTTAGCGAAAACGTCTTGATTGCTGTTCTTCATCTTGAAAAGAAAAGCCAGGCTTTAATAATTAGCAGAATCTCATACTGTATGGCAAATCCAAGAGGCTCCTAGTATGTAAAAGTTCACGACAAAATTTATGTTCATTGTCTATTGTTTATTTATACTTGAAACATCGTGCAGTAATTCCGCATTCAAAATTTTTGGATGGAAAATGATTATTAACACAACATGTATCTAAACTTTTTATGTAATTTTAATTGCCTATTTTGCATACTTACTCATAAATAATTACGAAGTAAAAATAAACAGAAGATGTACATCAGCAAGAATAAGTAGTCAATACATACTAATCAAGGCATATGAAATTTAAAAAAAAATCATGATCATAGAGAAAATTATATTAAACGAAGTCAAACACAAACTCCGAACCTATATCTCAAGGACCGAATGAAATATTTTTAGGAAAATAGTGAATCTGAGATTCCGGTGGCGTGTCCCTGCTCCACTATAGAGCAGTAAAAAATCTTAAAGTTGGTACAGAATCATAATTTCGTTTTCTGTTTGATTGTTCTAACTACTGTCTGGAATTGTAAAAAATGTGGTAGTGTAAATGAAATGTAAAGAATAGGTAGAAAACCAAACGCTTAGAATATTTCATGGATGATTCCAGGCATGTTATCAAACAATTGAACTTTTTTTTTTCTAAGTCCTGTTATATTATATTAGATATCAATCCACACAAAGATATTCGATTATGTCAGATGTGTCTACAAATGTTTTATTGGTATTCTCGTCCTGCAGTATTCAGCTTCTTCCAAACAACTGTCTAGTATCACTGGTAAACACTGGAATACACATGTAAGGCGAAATCCATGTTGGCATTTTGCTGATTTTTATTTTGTTTATTAAATATAACAGGCGATGAAAGGTTCCAGGTAATTAATATTACTTTTGGTTTCAAAATCTTACTATATTTTATTTTCTGAAATTGTAATTTCGATTTCAGCTACCTCTTCCACCATGAACCAATAAAATGACTGACCCATTCCAACTGCAGTCTGTTGCGTTTGTCGGTGACTCTCAAGCATTGAAAATAACTCTTGAAATTACTGTCAATGATTATCAATATAGATTACAAACGCAATATTTTGCGGCGAATATTTATGTAATACTGCAAACAACAGTGACAATCATTTACACATTTTACCCATATTGTCAGTGACTCATCAAGTGTTACAAGCATTAACAGTTGATCTATATAATTTACCTATAAAAGCTATTAAAGACTGTCTGCTACTGTCAAAAACATTTTCGAAAAATTTACCTGTACTGTCAGTGACTGCCAACGTATGTCACAAATAATGACAGTCAGTTACAGTGTATTATGTTGTGACTGTGATTGACTGAGAATTCCTGCATCAGACAACCTAAATTGGTTCATAGTGTTCCCGTCTACGTTTTGAAAAAGGTAATAAAGATAACCCTGACAGTGCCAGCATCAGAGCTCCAAAGTAGTAAGGCATTCCTCCATTACCAGTGACTTGTAGCAGAAAAGCTGGAAATAAAACATGGAACAGACTATAATGTACACAAGCATAGTTGGTAATATAAAAAAATCATAATCTCAGAAGTCGTCCTGATTCGCTAATTTTCTGATTGAAAAACATTGAAAACTGTGATTGAAAAAAAATAATTTTATAAATAACCAGCCAGTAACCATTTCTGTTTCAGGTAAACGGTAACAGCAGTATACCACAGTTCTTGTGTTATAATTTCATTAAGCGATATACAAAATCCGAGAGAAAGAAAACAGTGAATCGCATGAACTCCAATGAAAAAGGGATTGAGACCAGGTGCAGTAACAACTTGTCACCATCGAGAATAAGACAAACCAGCAATAGTTTGGGTAAGACGACAATATTGGATTGATAGATCTAAGACTAATTAAACATGTTTTCAGTAAGATGAGACACACATAACCCAAATCGTGATGGCTACCGTAAAATTTGTGAAGTGCTGATTTCCGTTGTTCTTCCTCATAACCTTGTAAGAGTACTTTTCTTGTTAATAGTATACCCCTGAAAGTGAAGTCCTCATAATGAGAACAAAGAAGTTTCTTTTTAAATATAAGAAATTGCTTTGCATCGTAGTGGCTACATTGACCGTCCATTCAGTACAAGACGATAAAAATCTTAAAGAACCATTCATATGTCATTTCTGTAATGTCCGGTTCAATAAGCCATGGGATTTCATATAACGATATTTCTAAAATTTTTATACAGCATGCTGACTATATATTATGCCCGTCTAGGTCCAAATAAGGCCATCTTATGCATGACAATCCTTAATCATTGTTGCAAAGTATCAGTTCAATTGATCATTAGGTTTCCGAGAAGAATAAAAAAAATATGCCAATAAGTAAGCCCTTTGCCTTTTAACTTTTTTATGAAATTTACACAGAACTATTCGTATATCATGTATGTAAAGTTCACTTCAAACATCGCAGGGATTAAGGCAAGAAGATGTCTGAAAAACCATTCTCACCATGATGGATATCTTGAATATTCAATCGT
>JAOXYJ010142651.1:0-10924 GCA_028566555.1 Lithophaga nigra
CTATTCTAATTAGGAAGAGCTATTATGCAGAGCGGGGGGTATACATTTGTGATCTTTGATCACAGTACTTCTAGTTTAGTATTGTCTTTATTACATCGAAAGATTGTCTCACTTATAGAATACACATCAAAAACTGCATTTGTGTAATCTTTCTAATTTCATGTACTTTCTACAATATTGTAGAGTTGGTGCTGCTTAGTAAATGAATATAACCTAAACTTTGTATCTTGTTATTTTTACTTTACTCCTACTGTCACCAATTTGACACCTTTGTCTTGATGGTCACGCTTTCTATGATATCATCTTAGTAACCTATCTTTCTGGCTTGTTTGAATTAGATTTGATCCCACCTTCAGAACCGTTCAACTAAACCATCAACCCTAAGCAAAATATCTCGGAAACTGTCCTGTCTCAGATAAGATTCGAACTGGGTGCATCTTCATTACTCGCATTCGGAAAAGTTATTTATCTCTGACGACATTAGAGGTGATAAGCTAGTTAAAACCTAATTACCTGTACATGGAATATGCAATAACGATAACCTAGTCGTTGCACTGTACAGTAAACGGATCATCATTACCGTGCATATAAAAACGTGTAAAAAGTTTGCAAACTGTAACACGAGGAAACCTCATTAATCGAGTAGAAACTGTGCCTCCTCTAATCCTTACAACAAACGCGAAACCAAAGACGAGTTCGAGTTGACTCCAAGGTCTCACTATATACCGGTAGTTTCGACGTCACCATGCATTCCTATGTAAAACCGAGAAACTTTGCAGGTTCACCCTGAACGTATAGGTGTAAAGTTTGCAATGAGAGGCATATTTTTGCGAAGCATGGATACCATAGATTTTATAAATAATGCAAAAAGGGTACGATGAAAGTTGAATTTTTTCACAAAATAAGCTCGAATATAAACTGCTTTCAGAAGCACATGTTCACTTCCTCTCCAATTTCTGTCAATATGGCCAGCATGACCCCCATCTCACCTCTTTATTGATGCAAGATCCCTCCATACTGGTCAAAGATGCCAATTATTTTTCAAAATTACACATTCTCAGCTTCAATTTAAGCGGTCACATGTACTCTTTCCTATTATAATAAAATATCTATCACTTACACTGTATTTGATCCCAGGTTCACTTTCTTATAGAACTACATGTACTTGGCTACATGGCCAATTGACTCGGAAGTGTATATTGAGATCCAAACTGTATCGAGGGTATTCGGACATTTCTTGTAAAAGGTGTTAACCAAGTTACATGACCGAAACTTATATAGAGTTTTTTTTTCTTTTCCCAAATGGGGCATAACTAGGCCCTAGGTGTCCCCTAGTTCCGCTCGTTATTGATTTGCTCAAATGCCTTCCGTTATTCTCCGGTAACAGAAACTATTTCTTGTTTGTGAAAAAAAACGTTAATTCAACGTTTTATTACGTGAAACTAAGTCATTGTTCAAGATAATTTTGGTTCTTACAAAATATTGTTGTTAAGCTACACTGTATGACAACAACTGTGTACTTAAAGATTTTTCTGTGTGCTAATGAAATAAAAATTTCACTAAAAAAAGTGAAAATTTTACCAAATTACATAAGACGAGCATGTCAAGCTTTATTGTTTTGTTTTGTTTTGTCGTAGTCAATAAGCAACAAGCAAGGCCAAAAAGCTATTTTACAGTTCAAATTGTGCAAGCAGAAAATACACAAAGCATTTGTATTTAATTATTCCTTTTCTTCTGTGAATCATCATTCCCATTGTCGTTCAATGGTTGCGATCCATCTTACGATAATGAAAAACGGATGCAACACACCGTATTACCGGCAACTGCGACTGCCGATGCAACTGGTACCACAGACGGTAAACAACGCCTACATTGTCTGTGTTGTTACAAGTACATAATGTATCATAGTATGAGCATATATAAAAAAACTAGGACCATTTTCCCTTGTATTTATTTCACTCACAGCTCTCGATGTTTAAATTTTAAGCATTTCGACAAAACACAAGTAATGTAAAGGCAACACTTTAACAAAATAAAATTCAATACCAAGTTTTCTACGGAGAAATGTCTGTGAAGATGATCTTTGATCAATTTTTAATGATTTTATACCATTTTTCAAAATTTGTTATGGAGGACTTTCATAACCAAAATGATATGGCACTTTGATGTAAGAGAATACACGATCAAAGTTTCATACGAAAATTGCTGTTGGCTTTGAAGGTCCTTCGTATTGAATGATCACCTCAAAGACGTAAAAATCACACGTTTGTGTCGAAACACGCTCTGAAGGCAATGTTTGAAAAAGTATAACTTTTTACTCCACCGATTCTGAAGATCACTATTGACAGAACTTTGAAATACATATAACAGGCTACGAATTTATGAATTTTCAGTAATATTTGACGATGTTTTAGAATTGGCCCTAGAAGTGAAACAGATTCAAAGGAAGTTGGCTCCCCTCCTTTAATTTAAAAAGAGCTTCTTTACAAAATTATATATATTTGTTCCATTTCTCGAGGATATAGGAAAAAATCAGAATGCGATGTTTTACCACCAGATCTCATGTTTACTGTCCTAGAACAGAATTAAAGTCTGTTGGTGTTTTCTTAGGTTATAGATTTTTGGCTCCTATATATGGCCGCCTTCATGGTGGCGCCTCGGAAGGAGGGGGAGAGGGTGGGGGAAATCGAAAAAAATTATTGTTCACTCCTCGTATAGTATTAAAGGTTAGTAGGATTATTAATATTATAAAAGTTGTCTGTTACGAAGGTTTTGGAAGTTTGATATTTGCCATGAGGCAGAATTACGGGCTGAAATGTACTCATGGGTGGTACGAAAATTCCAAAACCATATCCTATGTTTTCATATACAATGTCAGTCGCGAATCAAGTTTCAGCTTTCTATGATGATAGTTTAGAAGATATCATGATTTTGGTCGAAAAAGATCCGTTTTCTTGTCAACTACACAGGAAATAATGCATACCATTTGATGTTCCAGCGAAAATTGACATTAAATTTCATGCATTTTTTATTATTTATCGCAGAGCAGAAGTAAATACCAAAATGACCGAAAAGTGGAAGCCAAACAGCCAAACAACGATGAATTATCTTTGTTGTACCTCATACTTGCTCTAACTGTTTAACTTCATTATTTTCACCATTCTCACACAATCACATGCTCTCATTCTTGTTTTGCATCATGCAATTTCATCGTTGATATTCTGCCATGTCTGTCTAGTCTTTGTTTCCTTTTGTCATGTATAAAGTTCAAGATTGCTAAAAAATATTTGACTAATGTATGAAATAGTATTATTGCCTAGTTTTAGTATATCCTACGTACTTGTTTCTAATTTTCAACATGTACGATTGGCGGGAGAATTTGTCTAAAACCCTACCGGACATAATAAGGGTTGCATGACGGATGATACATGCATAACAATAAATACTTACTCTGTCGACGCACCTGAATTCATTCACTTCAACATTCCGAGAAAAAAATGTTCAAGATTTGAATATAATATTAAATATTAAGTAATTGATAGATTTTTAAAGAGAATGAATAGATTGAACACTAGAAGGTTACCGATCATCAAATAATATTAAACATTTCAACAAATTATTGTTATATCGAATTAAAAGGGACCTGATTATTTACAAAAATTCGAGTAATCAGGTATATACTTTAAAAGTATTAATTTTCGCTTTTTTCACGGTAAGCAATTTTCCGCAAATAATAATACAATAATAGTTATTTTTATATTTGTTATCACTGGAAGATTCCCAAATCAGTGAAAAATCATGCCGGTGAAAATGTCCATTTTCAGATTTCGGTCAAAATTGGAATCAGCGAAAATTAATACTTTTACACCTTTTAATCAGCTATTACTGTAGCAGGTCAAAATTCTGATTCGTGTTATCCGAAAATTCGACTTATATGTGTTCGAGATATCTATGTTTGATATCTTGACCAATTATGTAAACATTTTCCTTACTATTCTGTAATTATTTTTACAATTTTGTATGTTTGTCTGTATCAAATAAAATACGTGAAAATTATTGTTACATGTATACGTTGTCATAAGATCCCGACATTATATTTCATGCAATGTGTGCGCATGAAATCAATCCACAAAGAAAGGTATTTCGAATCAACATGTCCTCTTATTTTAACTCTACCTCCGTTAGCGTTTTTACCAATTGTTTATAAGAGCTGTATTTTCTGTTTAAGTAAATACACTGATAGAAGGGTGTTTCCTTGCTAGTTTCAGTGATGAATCTCAAAATGTGAAAACATTTCCCTGAAACACATAACAAAAAAGTACATGTTATTTGCAATGCCTTTATATTTTCCGTCTCTAGTAGGGCAAAATACAGCCTGGATGTTACGTAGAGAAGATCATGCTGACAGTACATTTAAAATAAGACAACTCTGGTGTTAGAAGTTACTAATGAAGGAAATGCCATATACATTTCTAAAAAAATTAAAATAACGTCAGAATCGTACCTGGAATCGACACCTTTAGTATGGATTTCGCGTATTAAGTTTTCATCACTTTCAACGACACTGCATGTTTTGTTTATCCCTATTTTTCCTGAATAGATCGTGTGCATATTATTGTACTTATTAGCCCTTCTAATGAGAATGTTTACTTCATCAAGTATTATTGTAATTAGGTTTATCTATTATTTTCGGTAAATCTGTATCTTAGATTTTTATTTCTATCAATACAAAGACCTATTATATTTAAGTCTGACGAGGTAACTTAACTAATTTTGTGACGAGTAGAAGAAGTCGTCATTGTTCTTGATGACCACGAACGTAACACTCTTCGCGCCATTCTTACGATGCAGATCGACAGGATGAAGCACTTCGTCGTTTCCTTTAAAAGACGCCACAAAGTCGGAAGAGGTTTTCCAATCGATGGCGTCCAGTAGATGGAACAGTTCCAATTATCATGATCTTGTCTTTAACCTTGCACAGTTGCGCGAGTTCTACTTTGTCTTTTCCATTCCTTCCCTTCAGGAACTTAAAGTAAACACAGTCGCGAGGTGGAATCTACAGAATAAATTCCATGGCAGACATGTGTCACCCGCTCCGCAGAAAATTATTTTTAGATCAAAACATGAAATCAGAATGTAGTAAATCATTTCAGATAAAGAACCTTTTTCGTCGTTGTTGTTGTTGTTGTTGTTGTTAAAAATAAAGAGCAAAACGTGCTTAACACTAATATCTAATGAATAAACTGTTCAAGTTTGGTTGAATTCCCTTTTGTTGTTTCATCTATAATCGTTCAGTCAAAATGGCTATTTTTTCGAATTGTAAGATCGAAACAAAATAGCTAGTGCACATCGATAATGTCTAATTCCCGTCTCTTCCAAGGAAGACGGGAACTAAAATTCATCGCTTCTGCCCTGTCACAGAAAACGGAAGTCGGCAATAGTGTACAATAATTGGATAAAAATCAACGACCCTAATCTTTCATTGGATAACACTTTTGGTCAGCTAATTTTTCATCGGATAACATTTTTTCGAATCGGGGAAGATAACTAAAGTAAAATCACCATGTTTTACCTTCCGGATGTTCCGATACTTCGGAATTCCTTCTGACTTATTCATTTACAAAGACTTCACATGTCATTAACCGCGGAAAATAAGTCTTGATTACAGTCGTCATAAAATCAATTCCATGTTCTGGCCTTGGAAGACGGGAATCAGCTAGCAGGAATGTAAATTATCCAAAAAACAAAATGCCACACCTTTATTGGAAACAGAAGAACAAGATTTTCACTGATTTACTTCAAACATAAAAATGAGAAGCTGGAAAGACGGCAAGCTTTTTTTAAAAAGGCTAGACTTGTAGATAGATCTTTAATAGATTAGATCCCTTTTGTCCGACCAATCTTCCAACTTATTTTAGTCGCAAAGTTCGTTGAGCGTATTCAAAATTCTATGTCCCTCAGCCTGGCGTAGCAGAGATCGTGACGACCCGTGATTGCGCGTTTGACGGATTTCTACCAGGCCTTCGCCATGGCTGCCTTTGCCTCTGATTGAGTTTCGTGCTGGGTCCAGATTCATCAGATACTTTGAACGATGACATCGTCAAGGATGATAGTACAGCAAGATTCGACGAAGTGTTATCCGTTGATTGTGGAATTTGTGGATTCTATCGTGGTCTGCACATCTCCCGAAACGTTGGCAGTTTTAGTTCCATACAAATCATTATTCTTGCAGTTTCAGCCAAATCCTCCTCCTGCTACCATGATGGGGTGCACACTAGTCATACCTCTTCCAATTGGACGGATGAAAAATAGTCACAAACAAGGATTATGGCGAAGGGGGTGTAGCTGTTGTAATGTGGCCCCGAGAAAACTATTGTGTGATGTACTACAAAGATGAGTACGTCAAACTATTACCATGATTACTGAATACAAAGGGAATAACCAATAAGTATAATAACAGAGGGATAACATGAATTCCAACAGGAGTGAGATCATGTGTCAACAGGGTAAGCATCTCCTGCTCTGTTATGCAACCCTTATTATGTACGATAAGAAAAATCAGTAAGATTAAAACATTGTTCTTTAGCAAGTATTACGGTGCAAGTTGAAATAACGATCAACCAATTCGTCATAGGACTGTAATCTTGTGAAGTAAAGAGCAACCCAACTCTTGATTAAAATTCGGAAGTTAATTACTAATCGTCTACTGTGTTCTGGAAATATTTATATAATAGCATAAATCAGTTCATTTACCAGATTTCTGAGGTCAAATATTCATTTTTACAATCCGAAATTTTTAAAATTATTCTCGTTTGTTGGCCTTTAGACAAGGATTTTGTTTTAATGTGTTAACTATAAAGGTCCATGATGTCCAAGTATGCAAAATCACACGCTCCTATAGGATGCGTAAATATCACAGTAAAAAGTATCGGGAAGGAAAATGGACAGTGAAGTTGACACCGCGATTGCTGTCGTATTGTCAGGATACAATTTACAACGGACATTACAAAGCGAATTCATGAAATGGTACAACGGCATGGTTATTAATGCAATGAGAGAATAGAAAATGAGTAATGAGGGGATGTTGATGCAGTGCGGGACTGGAGTAAAATTCTTAGTCCGTAAATATCATAATTGTTAGAATAATAAACCCACACTCTGTGTGGCTATTTTTCTGATACGGAGGAAATTCTGGATTTTACATGTGTGCCACTTCTTACCCTAGAGAAGGCAAGAGACCCGTTGAGTTGGGGTTGATTAAATATGACGATCTAGCGACAGTAACATTGAAATCCAGATTTTCGTGCAGACAACGTCCACATTGGCAAATCCATCACTTCCGTCCGTTTCAAGCATTTAAACAGTCGATTGCATGCGGATCGCTCGCGATCGTATTGTGTATTTGTCCAATCGAAGATCCACTTGCAAATGGTCAATTGACCAGAGCTTGACAGGCTAAAAAAAGTGATGTTACATAATGTCGACTTTTTTGTACAATTTGTTATGTAGAGCAAAACATAAATATCACAGTAACATAAATTGTTTTCATACAACTGTAAACAAACGACAAGGTGAAATCGTCAAGTACTGATGTATATATACACTTGCAAATAGTCAATTGACCAGAGCTGGACGCGTGGCAGTCTTGTAGGCTAAAAAAAAGTGGTGTTACGTAATGTGGATTTTTATATAATATTTTATGTAGAGCAAAACATAAATATCACGTAACATAAATTGTTGTCATACAACTGTAAATAAACGACAAGGTGAAATCGTCAAGCACTACCTTTTACGGTCAAAACTGTTATCAGAAGTATATTTTGACGGACGGTCAGGGGTGAAACAATATGCACCTGGCATATTTTGTATCGAAATCATAATAATGGTGCTTAATGGTGCTTTCTATGAATATTATAGTCTCCATAAAAGAAAAAAAAAAAAACAAATAAAACAAAACACAAACAAACAAACAAACAAAAACTATACCTAATTGGGTTGGGAGTGGGACATTTTTTTAGAGAGTATTTAATATTCGTAGAAGCTATTAATATTAAGAAGTCAAGCCCCTGTGGTTCCTAACTTAAGATGATTTGTTCGAATTAACTAAGTGTGCTTGCTCTTTTTAGTAAAATTCTAGTGGCAATTGACACTATTGACGGGACATGAAAGCGTTTATTGTAGATTCGGTTATATCCTAAGTCGTGTTTCCTGTTATAAACACACTCAGTACAACGCCCCTCTTACATATAAACTTCCTAGTATTACTAGATCAGTCACAGATCCGGTTGAGATAAACAACATAACATTTGATGAGGAAACAAAAATATGTATACGATTGTTTACTTGAAGTTGCTAGACTACATAGAATTTAAATAAAGCATGAAAATTGTTATGCGGGGCTGTACACAGATCCTAACAGGGACCCATGTGGCAAGCGCCTCTCTGTGTCTCCGCTCAAGATCTGCACACAGAGAATCCACATTAACTTAATAAAACAAAGCAATTAAAAAAGATGAAAATCAGTCAGTAAAAATTTTAAAATTGCAAAACTGCATATAGATCTGAACACGGATCCATGTGGAAAATGCCGTACTGTGCCCCTGTTCAAGATCTACATACAGGTAACCCGGGCAAAGCAACAATCAAAGCAACACAAGAGTTATCTACATGCAGGGCAGCGACATTCCGAACCATCAGAAAACTGTTGTGAAAATACTTACGAGGAAACATGTTCAAAGTAACAAACGTCAAAATTTTGATCGTCAATCAAGCAGCTTTTCAATCACCCACCGGCCGGCGTTTATGTATCTTCTGTATACCTGGCAACGGTACGATAAGTGTGCTAATGAAAAAAAAAACCAACACATCACCATATAAAGCAGCATTTTTCGCGTAGAGTAATTTACAGTCATTTACCGATAACATATGAAAGTTTGGAGTTGTTATAAACATGCTTTATATTTAAAAAAAATCAATCTGACCGACTTTTTGGTCAACTGTCCACAGTAATGGAAAAAACATAATTCAAAACGAAAACAAAGTTCGAATTTTAATGAAGAAAACGTCTGTGTCTCTATACACGTACATGTAAGAAAATTAATAGTGATTCCACGGCACACTGTTAGATAGCTACCAATTTTGACATTACATATAAAAAATAAACTATAAAGGTGTTTCTATTTCTAGTTCCAGCGACGGCTATTTATTATTTTGGATAATAGACAGGGTTGTCAGATATATTTTTCATGAGATCTTCCGAAGAGCTATCTAGGCTATCTACCGTTACAAGTTTGAAGCAAGGGTTCTAAAGAAGCAAATTTTTCGATTAAGCAAATATGCTCCCGAAACTCACAAAAAATAATAATTTTTCGATTAGATTATTAATACTGCGAATCATTTGCATAAACAGATTGGTTTCCCGGTTTCTAGTAGTATAAAAACGAGTGTTCTGGCAACCCGTTTTTCTAGGGCAAAAAAAAAAAATAAATAAATAAAATTTTGCGCCAAGATCCTAACATGAAATCTAAGTATGAGTAAACATAGTGATAGAATGGGTAAAAGCTTTATTTATTATACTAAAACCACCTAAAAAGTACCATTGTGAAAGGTATTGTGTTATTTTTAGCTAACTGAAGAAAAAATCCATACTAAATAAAATGTCAGAGAACAAAGTTTAGGATGGAAAGGTTGTAGAGACTGTAACAGTAACACGAGTAAACAATAATAAAATGGATGAAATTTTTCAACAGAAATCTGAGCTAGAAAATGGTGAGGTTATGAAATTGATATGTCTACCGTTCGGTGTAATCTATACATAAAAATATTGGATTATGGGAGTAATACGGATCTTGTAGAATTGAATATCTGAAAAAACAGGGAGACTCAAACAAAGTTTGAGCCTGTGGTGATCTCTATAAAACCTATTGTAACAAGTGTGTGAGTGTGTGTGTGTGTGCATTGCTGGAAAAAGAGGATTTCGACACGAACATTTTGTGGTTTTATCTTACGTGCAGTTCAAAAATATCATATTGAAATGAGATAAAGCATTACTGAATTCGTCACTTTCTGATATTCTCACTCTCAGTTTGGTGTTGAGATGCAGGATCACCAGTTTTTTGCTTTACGTCATATCCTTTACTGTATGGACTATAGGCCTTAGGATATGTAATGATAAATGAAATGTCGAAATAGGTTAATAACTGAAAATTCATTCGCAATACTTTCAGAGCTGCACCAGCACAACTTACTGCTGTATATACACCATGTAAATACGAGTATGTAATGTATCATGCACATGCCTCGCAAATTTTTAGAGTTCGCAGTAACATTTTATTTCAGGTAGGCATCATATACAAATAAGGTAAATTTATATAGAAAAAAATGGAATATTCGTTCTACTCTTAATCTATTTCCCAATGGCTACATGAATTTTAAGACGTTGCGCGCGATGTTGGTGACACTCCGAAAAACCTCGGCCGAAACGGTGACAAATGCGCTTAACTTTGCTTCAAATTTACCGATTTGTACGTTTGATACCTCAAAAGCTTTGCCTTTGCTTTTATTTCCACAATAAATGATTTATTAAAAAAAAATAGATGTAAACAGTCCAAAATAACGTCAAAATACACACGAAAGGGCTGTTTTTCACGTGTAACGCGTTACAAAAACAGTGATATGTTTACATAAATTTCTCTGTTTGAATGGTAAAAAATGGCATTTTTGCCGTAATTTCTGTACAGGAAGTGGAAATGGCGTAGTTTAATCTGTCAATAACGAAAATGAATTCCAGGGATGCTGCGTGAAAAAAATTGGTAAGTTTCAGACCAAGAAAAGATGTAACGCTGCGGAAAAAGTATTGCCATGTCAACTTGACTCATAATTTGTGAAAAATTACCTCAAATTCTACCAAGAAGAAAGGTATATC
>JAOXYJ010142760.1:0-10620 GCA_028566555.1 Lithophaga nigra
GTTCCTGATGGTAAAGTTGAAGTCATCACTTCGAAAGTTTAACGGTCGCCACCTCTATTTAGTAGACCGTTACGGAATATCTGTGTCACAAATGACCACTGATATATTCTGTTTGTCGTAATCACAGTCCCGTCCTTTTTTCCTTATTCATGACTTACCACCGAATGTGAATTATTACCGGATTTTAACATGAGCAATACGACGGGTGCCACTAGTGGAGCAGGAGATGCTAACCCTTCCGGAGCACCTAATCCCATCCCCGGTTTTTAGTGGGATTCGTGTTGCTCTGTGTTATGTTTTGTAATTAGTGTTTGTCTTTGTGTCTTTGTTTGGCCACGGCGTTGTATGTTCTATTTGATTTACTATTTCTAGTTGCCCATTTGGTATCTTCGAACTTTACTTAATCATGTAATAGTAGGTTAACGAAACTAAAAACTAGATTTTTGTAATTTTCGGAATTCCCTACATCACTGCTATATTTCTGACTCGATCAAATCCCTGAATGAATTCTACATTTGAATACATATTTGTAACACCGATCAAATTTCGCTTTTATAAAATTAAATCTCTCAACAGATTCGTAACACTGATTAAATCTCTGAAAGGATAGCACATATGTAATATTGATCAAATATTTGAATGGGATTCCACATTTGCAACAATTATCAAATCGCTGCAAAAGATATGGCATCCGTAACAGAATGGATATCCCATATGCAACATCGATAATTTTTGAATGGATATCACATTTGTAATATCAATCATATTTGTGAATGGATGCCACGTTTGTGAAATCGATGAAATCTTTAAAAATATGACTTTTGGCACATCGATCAAATCTCAAAACGGATAACGCAAATGTAATATCGATCAAGTCTCTCTCTGGATTCCACGATTGAGACATCGGTCAAATCTCTTAATGAATAAAGTCTTAGTGACATCCATCAACTGTCTGAGTAGATGTCACATTTGTAATATTGATCAAATGTCTCAATGGATACCACATTTGTAATATCGATCAAATGTCTAAATGGACACCACGTTTGTAATATTGATCAAATGTCTAAATGGACACCACGTTTGTAACATCGATCAAATATCTGATTTTTTTCTGAATGAATACCACATTCATGACATAGATTAAATCTCTGAATGCATATTACATTTGTAAAATGGATCAAATTTCTGAATTGATGCCCCATTTGTTGATCGGAAAAGGATTTTTTTCACGTTTTCATATTGGTCCTAAAATTTGAGGTGATCGGGGTATGTTGTCCACTTAGTGAGCGCACATGCACATGTGATACATGATCTTTAGGACGATTTGCTGTTTACGGTCATCAAAAATGTCAGAATCAGCGACCTGTTGAATAAAGGAAGAAGCCATCGCTGGAATTTTTCTGTGATCGTTATAATCCAAAACTTGTATTTTGATAAGAATCCTACTCAAAGAAATTATTTGGTCCTCTCCGACAATCAAATAGATCGACAACAGATCACGACCATGGGCAGACAGCTATATCCCAATAAACTGCAAAACATTTCACGTTGATTTAAAGGGACTACGGAGAAACCGTCCGAGTACTTACACATGGAGTCGTGGATTGAAGCCTAGAACTCCAGAATCGTTGCATCTGCGCATCATGTCTTCGATCGAGGCTCAGGCTTCGACCACCGACAGACAGGAAACTAATCCCTACAACGACTCGTGGAAGAACGGAATGAAAGAAAACTCGGACGTCAATTCGTGTGACGAAAACAAAATGAATTCTATGTCGAAAACTAGCGAATATAAGATATAATATTTGCGTACTGCATTGTAGTCATTGCTAATGTATAGGAACTAGATGGTACGTTTAACGCGGATGTCCACGGAGAAAGATTAACCGAGGGCAAAACAACAAAAGCGGTATGCTACAAGTTTTAAACGAATCGGGAAAGGTGTTTCGAAATCTTTCCCGAGTTAAAAGTTACAGTGTTCCGTGGAGCGTTCTTCCCGACATCGTGAAGAATAAACCTCAGACTTTCGTTGAAAAGGTAGATCGTTGTGACAGAAATGGTTCCAACTGGATAGTGCTTCATTTTCCCGAAGACCGACCTTGCGAGTTTTTACAAAGTTCCACGTACGAACCCGAATACCGGTGGACTGTACAGTATCTAATTTTTGGAAAAAGGATATTGAAATGCGTCAATGGAGGACATCTTACAGACGTTTTGGATTCGAATGAGTGCAAAGTGACTGAATACGTGTGTAAAAAATGTATGCGGTACATGTGAATATGTATATATTATGATGGATGGTTTTATGTCTTCTAATACAGTTTGAGCTTGAGTTTTGTCTCACTAGCTATACATATCAATATTTAAATTCTTCACATTTGGATATGATACTGCACAACAAACACACGAGTGAATAAACACTCCGATAATGACGAAAACAAAGCTAAACGCAAAAAATGAAATAGAAAATGAAAAAAACGTAAAAAGTTATTACCTTCCGTTGAATATTTATGTATGATACATCAAAAAGTTCTTAACGAATGACATAATTTCAATATCGGTGAGAAACCATGAGAAATGCGAAAAGAACGAAAGAATCCGAGATAAATAGTGCAATAGGACATTTCCGGCTGGACGCCTATACGGAACAGTTCTATTGAAATGGGCTAGATAGAACAGTTGTTCCTGCCGTTGACAGTGTGACTCCAACATAACGGTAAAAACCAACAAAAAAGGAGAAAAAAACCTACTTCCAGCCATGCATGAACATACGATCATCTGTGAATAAGTCAAGGAAAGCCCTGGATCACATCAAATGTCAATATCAAAACAAAACAGGGGAAAAAGGAGAAACGTAAGCAAGAGCAAGGTAATATAACCAGAATGTATGCACACACAATGGTTCAAACAGAGGTCCATGAAGAACCTAGATCTCATCAATAAAACCGTGATTTGACTAAACTAAAATAAAATCAATGAAATATACGCGAAGTCCCGCATGCGCACACGATGGCTCATTAATGGATCCACACATCAAATTGTCAGTGCTAATACAAAAGCTTACCAAAAACATGAAAAGCAATAAAAAACTGTGCATGGATATCACTCTCGGTTGCGCATGCGCCCGAGTTAAGTCCGATGATTGATACCGAGAACAACAAATTTCAGTATCAATACAAAATTTGACACTAAAACTACCAAAAGTATACAAAGATATTTCAAATGAAAATCCCGGAATACTGACACAATGAATAATTCAACTAGAAAAAGAAAATATTAATGTGCAATTTATATTTTACCACTGTAACTTTTTTTTTCCTTTCCAGTATTTGTTTTCATTGTTTGGGGTTTTTAGGTTTGGTTTGTATTGCTGTAGAACTTTTTTGTCCAGGTATTGATTTTCACTTCAGTGGAACTATCAGTTTACTCGACTTTCTTTTTTATGGATGTATTTTTTCTCAAACAACGCATTTGTTTGTGATCAGAAGCTACAGTTTGCCATGAAAGTTAACATTTTTTTCTGTAAAAATAGAAGTCGATTCACTCCAATTTTTAATTCCGACGGAATGATATCTTAACAAAGTGAAGAATGAGATATTTCTTCTTCTAACTGAAATTGTAATCCTATCTTAACAAGTATCAAAGAATTCTGATTTTCTGATGAACAAACAAGACGATATATAAATAGGATGAGCAAATAAGAACACGTCGATAGTATAAGGTCTATGACCGAACCATAAATGATTAGTCTTAGAATACAAAAGCCGAAATAAGGAAAAATATGTTTTCCCATTTTTCTAGTTTTCCAGTAATTTGTTAAAACAATTGTAACATTTTTGGTAACAGTATCTTAGTGATCAGGATCTGACGTTCTGCAGAATTAAACATCGACGCTTTATCTCAACCCTGGTGGGAAAGGTTTAATGAATTCAATGCAATGAATTCATTCAAGTCTGTTTATTGCAAGGTCAAATAATATATATACATACATATAATACTTCATAAAAATATATCTTTGTCATACAGTCAGACTTCCAGCACGAACTCAGCTCCAGTCTCGGTACCGTCGCTTGTCTTCGTATGTTCTGCTGTAAATCAGTACCAGAAGAAATACGATTGAAAACAAAACCGACAAGTGGTCTTTTTAGGTTCTATTTTTTCTTTTATTACCATTATAATGTCATTATCTTTGTTATTTATTTTTGATATTTTAGACAGCATCAAAGTGATTAAGCATTTATTATTATTATTATCATTACTGTTTTGGCGGGTACATCTCGGCTAAGAAATTAAGCATATCGGAAGAACAGGTAAGAAAACAGGATGAATCTATCAAAATCAAGGGACGCAGACAAAATCCGGATTAAGACAAATACAAACAGAAAAAACCTACAAAAACACAAGCAAAACTGAAAACGAAGATGAGCAACACGGAACCCCAACAAAAAATGAGGTGCACTCAGGTGCTCCGAATGAGTGAGCAGTGCCTGCCTCTTATATAACACTCGCCATGTTGTTCATTGTCAGGTCCGGGAAAAGGTCATATTCGAGGAGAGGAAAGACGAAACTATGTCTCAGGAAAAAATCCGATTTCATTTGGGAAACGGATATCCCATAACGACCAACCAGTTCGTGGTGACGAAATTATAGTAAAAATCAGGTGAACACACTTAAACGTTAGCATAGTATTACCAGTTGTAATACCATGACTGTCAAATATGTTAAGATTCATTGATGTGAGCAAAATGCAGAAAGAATTAGCAAGACTTATTTAGATTAACAAAACATCCAAAGAAACCTTATATTTGATGTATATTACATTTTAAATATGAAGTTTTAGACTAAAAATTCTAATTTGGCGTATACACATGTAGATTCCATCCATTTTTTTTACCCAACCGCTTTTGAAACAAATTATATCTTATATCAAGTAGTAAATTTTCAATTAAAAAACGGAAAATTAGATATCGTTAATCGTTAAAGATAGACGAAACTTGAAATTCGTGCTTGACAAGAATCACAGGACCATTTTAAATACGCCCCTTACAATTAAAATCAATATGAATTAATGCTGCATATATATATGTGTGAAAAATGTGATTTCTTAAAAAAAGTCCATAGAATATAAAGCTTATAGATAATGTTATCTGTTATCTCACAGTCATCGGAGAAAGACGATAGGTTCTTCCCCGACAGTGAACGGTCAAATAAAAAGTTTAAATGTCCATATAATACAAGAGGGGAATTTACAATAGAAGAATTTATCCCCGAGGGGACCGCGGGGTATAGAAATAGGACCCGTTTCTCCGGCCGCGGGGTACAACTCCTCCTCAAAGGAGCGTCCTTCGGTTGTGCGGGATGTAAAAATGCACAACTCGTCAGTCGGATGGGGACATAAAATCCGAGGTCCACTGTTGGGAGAATGCCACGCTCTCTGCACGCTAAAGAACGCTCATAACAAGTTCATAATGTATTACGAGTGGTACATAGGTAACCAGTTACAAGGCTAAATTTTCCGTCACTACCCATCCTAGTGGTAATCAAAATTATTCGTTCCTTCTCCCGGTACCCCACTTTTCAGAACCTACCAATTGATATATTGTTCATTTGTTCTCGTCCTGAATATGTATATAAACTTGCCGCTGGACGTTAAACAAACAACAAACAATCAATTAATAGAAGGATTTAGGGTTTCATTTATTGAGTTGCGAAAGCGTTTAATGATTCGATAATAATAATAATAATTACTTTATTTAAAGAGGGTAACTACAGCTAGCATATACAAACTAATCCCGAGGCCTTCAATAACTGCAAATACAAATGTACGATATATACAATAAATAACAAGTTAAAACATTTATATGTATATGTAAATACCACAGGCGCTAGACGAGCTTTTAAATATATACTATATACTCTAAAAAAAACACAAGGTCTATAACTAGCCGTAACGATAAAATTGACATGACCACGTTTCTGGAACTTCAACGGCCAAACGGGGCTTTATCCTTTATTTCTCTTTTCACATAGATAGTTTGGTGCATTATTATTGATACATTTATACGTTAATACATCTTTATGATAATTAATTCTATTTTTAAAGGATAGCCACCCCAATTCTTCAAACAGAGATTTGGATGGTGTATAAAATTTGGCACTCAATATTAATCGTACAGCTCTTTTTTTGTAATTTGCAAAGTTTTATAGATGTTACTTTTTGAAGTTTCACCCCATATAGTACAACAGTAGTCAAATATGGGGAGTATATATCCGTTATAAAACAAGCATAAACCTTTTGGAGGTATATACGATTTTAGTCGTGTAAGCAATCCTAATCCAGATGAACTTTTTGTATCTGTTAACACCAAGACAGTACTATCTATATGAACTCCATGGAGCTTTTCACAGTTAACTTCGTTAAATTCAGTGTCATTATAATGTATACTAAGATTACACTGTAAAGACTGTAGTCTTCTGTTTGAACCAAGTAACATAATATGAGACTTATTTGTATTTATGACCATATCATTATTATTACTCCACATATTAATATTGGCCATGCCATCATTTAGTTTATCATTAATATCCAGAATCGAATATGATGAATACTAAAGTGTAGTATCAGCAGCATACAAGTCAGGTGTTGTATGAGATAGGAACAATGGGAGATCATTAATATATAAAAGAATAAAAGAAGAATGTGTCCATAGGACACGGATGCACACGCTTCCCACATATATTAAGGCTCACCAATCCAAGTTCCTAACAACATATCCACATATTAAAACATCTGATCAAAGTTAACTAAAATTATTCAAGTTAACTAAACTTATTGAACAGAAACCATTAAATTTACTTTTTCATACTTTATAAAGGGGCATAACTCAGGAACCTCAAATATGAAATCCGCCAAACGTGAACTTGACCTGTCTTTAGTGGTTCCTAACAACATATCCAAATATTAAAAAAAATGATCAAAGTTAACTTAAGTTATTGAACGGAAACCATTAAATTACTATTTCATACTTTAAAAAGGGGCATAACTCAGGAGCCTCAAACATCCAAATATCAAAACATTTGACCCAGGCTAACTTAAGTTATTGAACGGAAACCAAAACGGGACGGACGGAAAGACGGACGGACGGACAAGGGTAAAACTTAATGCCGCCTTACAGCAGGGGCATAAAAATCTGAGGTCAAAAACGTCAAATTTGCTTCTTATAACTTTTTATTATTATACTTTACTGCAGTAACGGAGTAAGAAATAAGTTGATTTTTTCAGCGCATAATAAATAACCCACTATTCACGCGGCAAACTGCGCGTAGAGCAAATAACTACAGAGGAATCTGCGCGTGGTGCAAAATAACTATTTGGAATTGGCGCGCTTCTGCACGTCGACCTAATAACTGGTTATTTCGTCTTGACCGTCTGCAAACACAATATAATTGTTACAAATATTCATTATAAACACACGTTTTGTGTTAAGTACAGAATTTGATATATACAATTCCAGATATACATGTATTGTTGATTTTTTTGTCTCCTTGTCTTTGTGTTTAAGTCAGTATAATAATACAGTTAAAGATCAAACATCCTATTCAATTCCACCGGTGATTTTTTCATAAAAAAGATATTTCATGACAAACCAAAAAAATTGAAGTAAAAAAAACATGGGGACACCGACTTCGTTTTGTTACTATAGCAACCTAAAGTTTACAACTTTTTGGAATGACGGAAATTTGACACTCTATTTGAAATTGACAATAAGCCTTTAATATAGAACGGAACAACAAAATTCTTGTTCATATTAAAGATGAGATATGCTTCTTTTAGATCAAAATTTCTTTACATTTGTTTGGTAAATTTTTGACGTATAGAACGGACTTGAATTAACTTCCCGCCAAAAAAACGACGCCGTAATCGTTAACTTTTATCAACTATAGGAAAATATCCATCGGTGATTTTTGCCTGCACTTTCTTCAAATGTTAGAACTTTGTAATTCGTTTTATTTAATGCAAAAAAAATCGACATGTGAATGACTTGTTTGAAAAGTTATTCAGCAATTTAGAGACTTTTTCACTGTTTTGGAAAGAAGTCTTTCTTCTTTGCCAAAACGTGACGTCACAGTACGGCTTTCCCGCGGATTTCACATCCAAAAACGACGTTTCAAACACAGCTGAGCATAGTTTGAAAGTAACGACACAATATCTTAGGAATCCGAATTAAAAATCCTAGTACTTCTTAATCATGTTAATTGAAATTCCAGATTTGTACAATTTATTTCATACACATCTAGAAAACTTTCCATCCAAAATTAGGTAAAGATAATCTGCGGCTATGCCATTTTAATACAGTGTTATCACCTTTGATCATGAATGATAGGCATATAACCTATCATCCTACATTTTAAATAAAAGCAGCAAGAAAAAGGTTAATCCGATGACCAAGGTTGTTTGTTACCGTATTTACATTTGAATGTATAATGATATTTTCTCAGAAAAAAAAAGCTTTGAAAACCTTAAAAATTAGTATGTTAGATTAGAAGAGAATTTGTAACTACGATCTCAAGAATACTAGTAATCTAAACAGGCTATTTACGCCACTTTCAACAATTTTTCAGTAATATCGTGCTCTCCCGTTCTTACTGAAGGAGGAACCCAGAGTATACAGTGGAATCCCAAAACTTTGGTTTGAACATTGGCAAATCTTTTTCAATCAAGGATTGAATCGAGCACATTCTGCCCCAAACCAGGCTCCAGCTCACAATACCAGTATTAACACTACAATCCCAGTGCATGATTGCTAAACCTTCAACTTTCTGAAAATAAAACTGCGTGCAGCTATTGAACTTCGTGATTTTTGTCAGATCGTAACACATTACATTAAAAAGCTAATTTCACATGTTTCATAAGAACTATTTTTTATTATCTTAAGCTTTATTCGTATACACTTTTGAACGGCAATATTGATTTTGTACTTGTGATTGCTGTTGAAATTGATTTACATATAGTCATGTGAAACGGTACTTCTGTAGGTATTTATGATGTCGCTTTTTGGAAAAGTCAGTCTGTTTTCCAAGGAACGATTTGTAGTTCTTTCATTGTTACTTGCATAATCGATTTGTTCCGCAAACAAGAATTTAAGAACTTATACAAAAATGTTGCAGATACTCCAAAATACGATTTTATATAGATGCTGGAGGATATGATTTGGAATCCATTACTACAGCAACTTTTTTCTTCCGGGTTGTTGGAAGAATTTTTAGACATCAACGCCGGACTCTTTTGTATGTACACGAGAAGTGTAGACAGTGAAAAGTTGATGATGTCAAGTTACGTGAACAAATGTAAGTTACAAATGAGGTGTAAATATCGACATTCTTTATTGTTGATGAGTTTAATACATTCTACAGATTTAAATTCTGCGTATGTTTTCTAAAGTTTTCGTCAATATTTCGTTTTACAGATAAATATCGGCAGCGCCGAATTTTGGTACTAGCTTCACTTGCAGAAACATTTAAAACATGCAACTTTTGAGGACTGAGAGTTAATCCATTTTAAGTCATAAAATAAAACCAAGTGGCTAAATATCTTTGATAGATGTGCAATTAAAATTTTCACTATCGTTTTGAACCATTAATATGCCAGTAAAAATAATATGAATGCAAATGTTGAAAAATGCGCTGAAATTGGGTAGCATGACGTTACACAAACATAAATTTTACACTCTTGACCAAAAGATACCTATCCAAAACTACAGTGAAACTACATGTATCAATAAATGAGCGAAATATCATATAGAAGAATATATATATGAGCTGACGGACATTTTCTAGGGATTTTGGCTGTATAGTGATGCGCTTGTAGATGCCGGTTAGTTGGTGAGAGGTCCAGACCCAACTACACGTTTGTAAACACTTTTTCAGGGTAATTTACTTTGTTCTGCCGATTTTCCCCCATTTTTCTAGAAAGACTGGTTGATTTAAAATTTTAAAAATACATGTTGCAGAAAAAAATCTGCTATTCTGTTTCGAAGTTGAATAGTAGTACAGTATGGCAGATAGAAATATCATACAATGAAACTGGAACACTGAATCCGATAGAAATCTGATGACAATAACCCAGAATACTGTAGTTATTGGTTAATGGATTCATAGTTCGTGCCAATTATTTACTTTTATTGAACGGATAACTTTTTATGTCTGTGGATATTTGTTTATGCAATAAAAGTACATTTTATTGGTTGTATTATTAAGACTTCCTAAATATTTCATGTATATTGTGTATATTGGACAGAGTATTGGGTTAATGTTCCAACAAAGTGCAGGAAATTGTTTGTGGGACAAGCTAGTGCTATTAGGTGTTCTAAATTTCTTGATGGTATGAATCGTGTCAGACTTTGCTTAATTTATCCTTTCCTCTTGTCATTTTCGTAGTTTTCCGTTTCCGGCTTCCCAATTTTGCCTTGTCTACGGATTCTTCCTTTCTGAACATGTTCCTTCGGTATTCTATTGCCGATATTTCCTACTGAGATGACTGAATCTACAAGTAAAATGATAAAAGTTCTTTTTTTTTCTTCTTCTTTTTTTTTTTTAGCATTTTGAAGCTCTTACTAAAAG
>JAOXYJ010142868.1:0-10921 GCA_028566555.1 Lithophaga nigra
ACATGACCGAACAAGGATTTGTCAAATACGTAATAACACTACGAATCCGGAAAAATTATGTATGAATAAACTTTTTCAAAGCTAGTCGGCGCCATCTTGGATTTGCCCCCAGGCCGAAATATCATATTCCAAGTTTACTGTGACGTCAAAGTTACCTAAGACGTTCGTGATGACAATTTTGACGTCACAGTAAACTTTATCTATGACGTTTCGGCCTGGGGGCAAAATCGACGAAGCTTGAAAAGGTTTATTCCGAAGTCAGAAACATAGATAGACGATAAGTTCAATGGCGTAGGTAAACATAAGCTCTGAAGCTCTGACGATACGAATTATGAAACAATAACAGACATATATCCCGGCTAAATTCGAATTCCAGAGAATTCTCCGAAGCAATACGAAATAAAAAGCATTTGTCACACATATAGTGTCTGGGCAAGGTAGAAAATAAATGCGTCAAATACATGATGTGTTGACTATACGAAGTCATAGGCGTTCGTCAGGAATATACCTTCTGTTGGATCCTGTTCTTGAAATAATCAGAATTTTGAAGCCTCCATTACTGAAATAGGGGGAAATATGAGGTACATAAAAAACCATTTCAGTAATTTTCGTACGAAGAAGACTGTCAGTTTCAAACGCATTTTATGTTCAGGAGTTTAGAAGAATCTTATTCAAGCTATTGGTGGGAAAGAATGGATACAATTAATTCTACGTAAACTGCAACTATGTAAATTGCTGCTTCTTTATGACGCCATATTTCTATTTCAAAATCAGACTGCTTCGGTTATTTCTTTTATTTTCAGTAATAATATTAGATAAAGGAAATAAATCAAAAGAAATATAATTAATATATAATTGATACATGCAGTGATTTAAATCTTTTAAAACAAAGAAATTACGATAGATGTGTTTTTAATGATTTATTACACAGTTTCTAACGATGTTTTGGAGTTCTTCGTAATTAGAAAATACTTATCTTAACATTATATCAAGACTAACAGCCGTGAAATATCGTAAATTATTCCTTCCAACTGCAAGTGTTAAGCAGTTGTTGCATGTTATAACAGGTGGCATGTTGATCATTGGAGTTTGAAAGAAGAATTCAATGCAGATCAATTGATTTTTGAATGATAAAACAATTGTATGTTACCTTCATGCCACTTTAACTACAGACTCCTGTTTTTCGTCTTTGGATGTTGTTGGTTGCCACTTTAGTTTTGCGTAACATTATAACCAGATCTTGCTCTGATTGCTAAAGTGACATGTTGTTTGCAATAGTTATTGCACAAAGCGCATGATTTTTGCAAAAAGTGGTATGATTCGGCACATACGGACAATTAAGCAACAATATAGTCGCTATTTCATTGTAGAATTTCGTCAACTAGCTAAACTATAGGTCCCTTGTTGATGAATGATATACAAGGACACTATACGAATTGTGAAATCGAATTCATATTTATTTGTTTATTTCTTTTCACAAAATGTGATTCTCTATTTCCATTTACCGTAAATAATACTGAAGATGCAATAAGGAAAGAAAATATTTTGAAAGGGTCTGTGAGACTGTGATAAAAAATGGTATTCTACCATTAAAGCCAATAATTTAAAGCAAGAAATCAATATTTCAAATTTGTTATTTTTAAGCTGTTGAAATTTTGATGAACGGCACAAGTAAAATCTTTTAAGTCGTAATGTAAAATAAACCTAAGTTATGATGTACAGACGTACATCCTGAAGAATAGATAGTCCGACGACAAAACATTTTCTTGTTTGGGGAATACATAAAGTATTTTAGCGTTGAAAGCTTCATGATACATACATTCCTGGATGCAACTTACACTTATCTCTGCAACTCAATTAGCGATGATAAGGCGATAAATTTTCTGAAGGTTTATTTTGTAATGCGAACCACAGCTCTTCTACAAGCGAATATCAAATCATCAAACTGATTTCTCCAGAATGATAAAAATCTTTGCATGCAATCTCATTTTATAAATAGAGAACCAGCGGTAATTTTCACCACGTGATTATAATATCTGCTGCGACGTAATGAACGTTTTCGCGCCAAATTTCTACAGAAGGTTAAAAATATCAGTCAGACTTGCGCTCAATTCATTTTCGACAGTTAAACGCTTTGGTTAATAAGTCTTAAATGTGGAAGATAGTTATTCGTTAGCACTTACGAAGCATATGCCCTCTGTGTATATATGATTGTGCATGAACAGCATTAAGAATTGTCTATCTCACAAATTGAATTGGCGTACTGTCAATTCATGAAATACACAGTGATGTGCGTGTGACAAAAATATTAAGAATAATTTTTCCTCCATTCTAAAATTTGGGACAAAAATATGGAAAGTAAACCGAAGCCTAAATTGATTGTTTTCGACTTAGGTAAGTTGATTTTTTCACATTTCACACAGGTGACAAATGATGTCAGTTCAATTTTTATGTATTTAAAAGAAACCACTGTCCCACTCCTACAGAATTTTTTTATATTCAGAATGAAAGCATGTCGGACATAATATATTAGAAATCAATAAATTTAGTTTCATAAACAAAATGTACTGATATATAAATATCTATAAAGATTTATTTTTTGAAGTAGTACTGCTAATTTTTTTGCTGATAATAGAGTTCACGTAGCAAAAGAAATGGTAAACAAATACATGTATTATGTATTTAATTTGAAAATGGAACATCTTATTAGAAAAAAGACTGAAAAAATTTGAATTCTAATTTTTTAGACAAACTGTCTTTTAACGTCATGTCTATGCACGAACTTATTGCTTGCTATACTTTTGGAATACTAGTGGGTCATTTTTGTTGCTTTATTAGCATTCAGAAAAGTAAACAACAGAAATAATTTCTTTCAAGTACTACACAGTCAGATGCTTTCATAGAATTTTTTATTTCTCATCACCTTGACGAAAACTAAACCTGAACGTCGACATAGTTTGTTACGTAATGTTAAAACGTAAATAAGACACACCCTCTATGACAACATATTAACGGTAACTCAGTCGAACATAAATGTGGTAAAAGACTGGTATTATTATTGTTTTATGATTACGTACACGACATACATACGACTAATGACAAAAACTGATCGTATTGACATCTGTGATCAAGGCTGTAACAGATCCCAGTATTTTGGCTGTGTGTTTAAGCGTTCCGTTGACATTGCAGATTTGCTGAAGAAACGAACAAATCTGAAGAGAACAACGTCGCAAGTAATATTTTTCAGTGCTTCGTGCGATAAATTAATGTGGCCACCACTCGGAAGAGAGAATTGAGGATATGCTGAATTAACTTGTCTGGTCTGTCTGCTGGTTTAACATGAAATTTTTAGGTACTATGTTAGAATTAACAGAGGTGTTGATACCGAAAATATAAATAGTTATTCCAAGCTGTTGGAAACGGAGAAGTCTTAAATTGCCAGTCACTTTTCAAATTAATTTTTATACTTATTTAGATAATTTGGAGAAGTTTCAAAGGATTTATTTGGAACTAGTTGGATCATATATGTCCTTGTGAACAGAACAAGAATACTAACTACAGATACCAACTGATATGCCTGATGCTTAGAAAATGTACAAACACTACACTTTACATTTATATCTGTTTGTTGACAAACGGGAAAATTTTGAAGAAGCAACAAAACATATACATTGAATATTAAGAGATTTTGATGCGGAATGCTAGAGAGTGGCATAATTATTCATATTGGTTGACGTTAAAGAACCTGAGCAACAACTCTTCGGAGTGGTCCGTAGGAGACCTGTGGTTAGGCTCAATTTCTGACCCTACCCAATATGCCCTCGTTTTCCAGTGGACATCAAAATTATTCGCCCCTTTTCGCGGTCCATCCACTTTTCAGATCCTACCAATTGATATATTGTAAACTTGTTCTCGTCCTGAATATGCATGAAAAATTTGCCACTGGACGTTAAACAAACAACAGTCAATCAATCGTTTACAAAGTTCAAACCATGCAGGTTACCAAAAATGTGAATTTAAATAACGCCGAAGTTTTACCGTCAGGTATCAGCTTGGTCATATACTACTGGAGTCTTTCTGTGAGCAGTATAAGAAACAGAAGTCATCGCTTCAAAAAGAGAACCGTAGAGGTTACCTGGGCCTGTATTGCTTACTTGGTTTGATCTGAATCTAAAATTTGCTCCACTACTAAAAATTTCCTAAACAGCCCCATAAGATTTTTGAAATTGTTTAATTGTAGAAGATATTTGAGTGATTTTCCATTGGATCCCATGTTAAACTTTGTCCTGTGGTGGCAGACATTTTGGATTTTTGAACAATATAGCAATTATCAACTTTGTAGACGACTATTCAATGAACGTTCATGAATAGTTTAGTTTAATTGTCTCTCTTGCTTTATGGAAGATGTTTGAATTTTTCACGTTGGATCTTTTTATGTTAAACTGTGCCCACTGGTGGTGACCACCTTAGATTCCTAATCGGCACAGAAATTGCATACTTGGTAGAGAACTATCTTAAATACATTATTGAACAGTTCGTTATAGTTTAATCTTATTCATGAGAAAATGACATTTATTTCTGAGGTTTGATAGCTTTTATGATATTTTGGAAGTTTAAAATCGTGACATAAAAAAGGCAGAAAAAAAAAATCAAAATATCTTTACTTGTGGCAATTTTAAAAAATTTTGATGATGTTTATGGCCTTTTAATACCTATTTTTCATTGTAAAAGATATAAGAAAAAAATTCATACATTTGTAAAGCTTAATAATGAGATAGTCAAACCTGAATTAAGAGGTCAGGCCAAGGGGATCACGGAAGACAGGTGGCTGCTTATTACAGGTCAATTTGCTCTTGTCACCAATAGGACTCTTAAAAGTGACCTTTTAATACAGGTTGTTGCTGAATAGAGGTGGCTGTACGGGCAGGTTTGACTGTAGTGGAATGTCAGAACTTTGATCTGATATAATGTGAAGTTGTTGTATAATCAGGAATTAAAACTCGATAAGTTACTTTTTTGTCGCTGAAATCTTTGGACGCGAGATTTTATGAGATTTCGTTAAGTTGCAGATCTCCGGTTTTATACATTTCTGTCATCATAAACAGGTAGCTCAAAAATTTGCGTGAACGGCATTGAGCCTTACAACCAAAAATCAAACAATACGCTCAAAGTTCTGAAAAGCAAAGGATTGACAGAAAACACAGAAAGTGCTAAAAGCAAAGGATATAACAGAAGAATTTCTTTACTGCGTGTTTGCCTTAAGCGACATACAAATGTCGATATTTATATGGATGTTTTTTTGTTCTCTATTCTGTCATCAATTTGCACAAACATAATTGACAAAAACAAAATTTTTGTATGGCTGTTTCGTCTATTTTACAGCAATAATTCTAAAGCCAGGAATGATGATAATATGAAGTCCTACTGTTCAACAGCTGACTTAACACGTCCATTACGTGTATATATTGTATCTATCTATTATATAATGACTTCTCCCTAATTATTCCAAGACAGCATCTATTACAACTATCTTATTCTTATAGCTGTGATATGTATATTACCGATGGCTTCTAATTTGTTTATGACTCCTTTCATACCTCTTCCAAACAATGAGTCGGTTCATAAAGCCAGCATTCCTCATCTGTTGAAGTTTGGTATCATATATTCCGTTGCTAGAGAAGCTTAAAGCCAACCTTCCTCATGCGTTTACTCTTCTTTACCATATTTTCTCTGGTTAATGTGTGTTCTTCTCTCGTTTTGCTTCCTTTATCATATTTCCTTCATAGCTGAAGGAGATTTAAAGTCAGTCTTCGTTGTTTGTTTCTGTCCCTTATTATATTTCCCAATATTCAAAATCATTCTTCTCGTTTGTCTCCTATTTAAGTAGTTGAAGTAGATTTAAATTAAAGTGACATGTCATCGTCTGTTCGCTTTTGTTTAGGATATTTCAGATAGTTGAAGACAGGCCTCCCTCACTCCTTTTTGTTATGTTTCTGTATAATCAATATCAAAATTTCCGTTGATTAATGGTTTATAATTAAAATTCAGTTTCTTCATCTATATTCTCACTTTTGTATAGAATCATTTGTAAAGGATCATTTTAAAGTCGACATAACAGCGGCTAGTCTTTCGTAAGTACTTATGTACGCCCTTCCCGTTTGGTTGTCTTTACTTCACTACTTTGCGTTTATTTTTCAAACGTATTAATTCTTTCGAGATCACTGTCAGCTTTCCTGATATACCAATTTCCCATTGTTATTTATGAATGAATTACGCCGGTTGATCCGGGGTCAATCGGCGTAAATCGTGTCGTTGAACATTGTGACGTTACGAAATATATATTGTGACGTCAAAATTTTCCGGGAAAATGCGTTAATTGGAAACTCGTCTATTGTCTATATGTGAAGCCAAACTACTGTTATTAACCATCACGATTTTCAAGTAAGTTGTTGCTGTTAAATTATACTACCTCTTGCGGGTGAATACTCATTTTACTTAAAGTACATTTTAAAGACATTTCTACGGTCGTAATACGCGGTGAAAAATAATCAGGATGAATATAGGAAAAAAATTTGCAAGGCAGGATTTGTATTTCATTTTGATTTTGCGTTATGACATTAGCTCTACTACGCGAATGGTAAATAATCATTTCTGAGTGAAAGGCTTTACAGAAAGAAAGTCGGGACCATCTTCTTCATT
Organism: Lithophaga nigra; assembly: GCA_028566555.1. Lineage (NCBI taxonomy): Eukaryota > Metazoa > Mollusca > Bivalvia > Mytilida > Mytilidae > Lithophaga > Lithophaga nigra. The sequence continues at coordinate 6,700 of JAOXYJ010142868.1, forward strand.
AAAACCAACGTTCTCTAATTCGATTAATTGGAAAATACATATACGAACTTAACTAAAAATAGCACACACACACACAAAATGAAAATAATAAAAGATATGTATCTACGCGTTTATTTATTGGAATAATAATAACGCCTAAAACATAGAACTATTTCAGTTGAATAGATGTTTTGATTTTGAGGCTTTATTATCGCCGCTTTACAGTTAACAGCAGAAGAAAATATATTTTTTTAACATTTTGACAGAGAAAAATTCGTTTTCTGTCAGGATTATCAGCAATCACGCGGTTTTGATCAATTTCGTGTTTTCATACAAAAAATAAAATATATCATGCTGTTATACATCATTATTATATTGTACGTACATTTAGTTATTTACTAAATCTGGTAATAAAGTCAGAATCAGGCATCGAAAATAGTTTAAAAAAAGGAAACAAGTCCTCTTCCAGGGTATGTCGTTTATATTCTGGAGTTTCCGATTGTTGCTGCATTTTACACGACACTAAGGAATATAGACGTAACGTTTTTGAAAAAGTATATAGTCCAAATAAATGGATGTTGCAAACTATTCATTAGAGAATACACACCTAAATAGCTGAATACCCAAAAACACCATAAGTATTCAAAATACACTGTATGTATAACATATTTCAGTTGTTTCACTTCAGTAATAATAAATCATTAAAAGAAGTCGAGAAGACCGTAAACACATCCGGCGGTTGTAATATGACCCTTGTGTATGATGATATTTTAAGATTCAAATCGTATTTGAAAAAGTTCTGCGCACTACTTTCGTGACTGTTTACTTACATAAATCTCTCTTTCCGTTCATAAAGGACTCATTTACCCTTCACTATTATGAAATTTCTTTCAGAAAAACTTCAGCCCTTCCCCCAATTATGTAACTAATTAGATCTCATCCTTACGTCTGTTTTGTATTGAAAAGTAATTAACAAGTTAAAGAAAGAAATTGATTACAGATATAATGGAACTGACATGGGCAAATATATGACAGTTTCCTGTTGCTAATGTGGCATACAGAAATGCACGTTAGTTATTTCTCGTCACAAGTTAGGAATGTTTTTCCTTTCTTCTTATTTCCCGATCGTATGCACTCTTTGGTGACTGTACTAAGTGAAGCTGTTTGATGCACTCTACGCAATACTATATAGTACACTGCTAAATATACTATAGAGTAGCATACTTTTGGTAATCTGGCATGTAGGACATCATCGGCTCATACTTGGTTGTTTTCACGAATTAGAAATGCTGTTTTGTAGTTCTTGATTCAAAATTGTATGCATTCTTTGCTGACTTCTCGAAGTGAAACGTTTGATAGTCATTACCATTGCAACGTATAGTACTTTGCTCAATATACGGACGTTTCAATTTGGTCAAAAAGACAGAGAATAAAACACAACCGATAAACAAACACAGACACAACACTGACGACCCGGAAGGGCACGAATGTCCTGATCCATATGTGGCACCCGTCGTATTGTTCAATAAAACCACAATCAGGTCGTAAATCAGGTAGGGATAACAGGCAAGTACCATGACATAGTGGATATGTCCGTAATCATATGTGATTCACATACTTTCATAATGTTAAAGCAACTCGTGATGACAACTTTGAAATGACTTTAATTTGGGATACGCATATGCTTTACCGAGAAGCTTTTATGACAGTAATAAGTCTCTATCTAGAAAGTCGCTATACAGGCCCTAACGTAGCGGATCAACTTCGAAATGTAGACTCGAAAATCGTAGCCGTCGCGTTTGTCGCATAGATTTGATTTTAATCGTCCCCGTTGCCAATAGATAGGTATAAGTCCAAGTTCGATGGTATAAAGGGTAAAAAAATTAAAAGTTTTAATGCTATTGCAGAAAAAGAAAGGAACATTGTTTTCGTGCACTCCAATAGATTTTTAAATGAGTGAGTTTTGTCACAGAACTACTGAAGCCTGCTTCAACCGCGGTAAGAATCAAAGTTAAAACTTTGGGAAGAGGCTATGGGGAATACACCCAGCAATCTAATTTGATAATATATAATAATATAATAATAATTTTAGTTAATTTATATACACAACATGTATCTCTCTTGGTTTTTTATACATGCTTTATATTTTCTGTTGTTCCGTCCGTTTTTTACAATGTATGTTCCATCTGGAGCTTTCTTAATAAACAATTTCGTATTTCGGATAATGTTGTCTGTAAGGACACTTGTACGATATGGATATCCCATAAAAGGGAGACAAATGTTTTTCTTGCTTCTAGCTTTGAAGTGTATGCTGACTGCACGACTTGAAATTTGTGATATGCTTTTATATGACATTACACACTGCTCTGTAGTACATTGCTGTGTATAGAATGTTTGGTTTTTAGTTCTTGTGTGTAATGACTAAAGAATATTTCCTTACTTCTTGCTGTTTCAAAATTGTATGCACTCTTTGCCGACTCTACAATGTACTGTTTTATACGAACTTACCAATGACTACGTCGCACACTGCTGTAAATAAGGTGAGGTGGCTTTCATGTCTGTAGTCAAAAAAATTCCTGTTCCTATGCTAGCAAATAAGAAATTCATGTTATTTAGTTCTTCTCACGAGTCCTTCTTTTTCACTTTCCAGTTTTATGAACTCAATGCAAAAAGCGTGAAGTTGAACCTATAACGATCCGGTGAACCACCAAGAAAGGTCAAGGGGAGTTCAAAATGTTTGTCCAGATACCTCATTACTAATACTGATAATCATTGATTCTTTGACTTTAGTGACAGTAATTAGCACGGTAAAACAGTGGCCATCCGTGGAAAACATTGTTCAAGCAATGTAGTTTCCATGATGTCGGTATCGCTAAGAACTGGACACCATGAACTCCCATAAATCGAGAACAAAATCAGTAGTTTTCAACTGTATGGTTATATCGACGTATATAAACGCAACCATCCCATTGAATACATGAATGAGTCGATATTATTCAACGCGAAATCAGCAATGTGTCAGTTTATATCATAGCGAAAATTACAAATATCGTATATTTTAATGCATAATTGTTTGTACTAGACTAGTATACTGAGTTGGATTTTTATAGTGCTAATCAAGCAAAACCAGCATAGGACATGTGATCAACTAGAACATATTAATTTGACACCCAGCCGATCAGTTTTTCTTCATAATGCTAGGTACAATTTTTCAAGTCTTTTTGATCAGACCGGGATTACAACCCCGATCTCTCTCGCAGTCCAGACAAGGCGGCGTTGTTATGCGACTCTGTTCTTTCGTTTTTGGTTTCCGCACTTATCTGATTATATAAATGTAAGGGTTTCTGATGCCACTTTGATTTGCCACTTCGACTGTATCAATTTAATGTTTTTGGATGTCGCTTTGATTTGCTCTTCTCTGATGATTTTGGATGCTACAATCTCCTATATCTATTTGTTATTAGATTAATTTTGAGTTGCTTTTTCTGACATTCTGATATATGTATTTTTATTACAGACATGTTTCCGTTAGAGGAGTTTTTATTACTGTTATCGTTCGTCCTCAAATTATGTTAACCGGATGCTTTCGAACTGATCCACATAGATATTACAGTACAGGAGATTCGTATCCTGTAAGCTCACGGTTTTATATGAGATTGCATGCTTTCTTTGAGATGCTTATCCCGAGTTCAGGATTTTGTATGCGAGTTCGTACTTTCCAAAAGGAAATGCTAATCCTGTCAGTTCAGGGATTTATATGGGGTTTGTGCTTTCCAAAAGGAGATGCTTATCCTGTCAGTTTACGTGACAGGTTTATATGAGCTTTCATGCTTTTCGAAAGTAAAAAGGGAAGGGAGGGGTCATGTCCTGAAAACCCAAACTTAAAAATATCAAGTCCCGAAGTCCCGAACTTAAAAAAATGCAATCCCGATTCCCCAAAATCTGAAATAGGAAATCCCAGAACCCGAAAGGGTAGATCCCGAATTCCCGAGCTTAAAAAAGTCCAATCCTGGAGTCCCGAAAAAGGTCTTTTTCCCCTCAAAGGAGATTCCAATCCTGATCCTGTCTGCTTGGCGTTTCATGTGGCAGTTATTACATTTCCTGTCAATTCGCAGTTTTGTGTGCAATTTTACGCTTTCAAAAGGGAGATGCTTATTTTGTCAGTTCACAGTTTTGTTTGAGAGTTCGTACTTTCCGGAAGCAGATGCTTATCCTGGCAGTTGAAGGTTTTATGTGGGATTTC
>JAOXYJ010143086.1:0-17606 GCA_028566555.1 Lithophaga nigra
ACAATATGCGCATTTCGACAAACAATGTCTCATCAATTGTGCTCGAGGCCTAAAAATATGGAAAACCAAAACAACATTCAAAACGTAACTTCGTCATTTTACTGTTAATTATTTACGTAGACCGGCAAATGATATGTTATATTGTAGGATGAAAATAATTCTTTCCAATAAAAGAATCTATAATTCATATGACAAGTGTATTTTGCCCTCCAACATCGCAACTCAGACAATCTCTGCCTGGCGGACAGAAGAGGTTTGTTCTTGAAATTGAATCTGCCGATGTACTGATATCAATGAAGGCTCGTTTTAAAAGAGTAAATGAACTATTTTTCAGTAAAAATAAGCATTTTAATGATTGAATTTATTTTCAGCCTTTTGGAAGACCTCAATATCGCTTTTTTTCATTTTCACTGATATTTAAAATGTATGTTGATTTTGATACCCCATTCTTACGTCTTTTCACTATTTTCAGCAAATATCTGAATATCAGTTCCAAAGACCATTTATCACAGTTACATTTTAAGTCAAATTGGGGAAGTTGCTGCAAAATACAAAACCTGTGAAGGTTACCGGTATTGAGGAAATTTGGCTTATTTCCAAAAATAGAATTTTTGAAACTTTTTACACAGGTGTTGTAATGACAAAGAAAATTTTACCACTCCAATTTTTTATAACAGTCATTTTCATTACTTCAAATATCCAAAAACAAAAAAAAACTGTATTTTTGCTATACTGCGTTTTTAAAGGTCAGTTTAAATTTGGAGGAAAATGTTTTTTTCTTTTGGAAAACTACGAAAAATAGCCATTTGAATCAAATTAAGTCGTTCCATAAATCTGTTTCCACTAAAGGTTCTGTGCCTTGGTTATCTTAATAACCAACATGTAAACAAGTTAGTAATATATAAGGAGTGAGCTTTTTCTTAAAGAGTACATTGCAAATGATATACCAAATAATGTCAGATTTAGAAAATCCTAATTTCTGGCCTATATTTGTCGATGTTGGTTGTCATGGCAACCTCAAACAATATGATTGTGAAGTTATTATTTTCTCACGTATTATTATTGCATGATTTATTGATACATTTTAAAGGAAATTGAAGATCATCGATTTCCTAAGTATTTTGATGCTTACAGAAAATGACTTTTAATAAGTGCATAAGAATTCAATGGCACAATGAAGAGTTTGTTTAATATGTACCTCGTCGTGTATTGAGAAAAATAATTTGTATTACATAACAAAAATGCGCAGGATTAAAGATTTAATTTCACAATCATCTACAGGGATTTTTAAGTGTCCTGGGGTGTCTTGTTGAAAAAAATTCTATTTAGACTCGCTGTGGGATATTCTTATCATTCGTCTTCTGGAGTTTTCAACTGCACCCGTGTATGGAATTTACATTTTTGAACTCATACGATATTCAAGGGCTTGCAGCTTCTACTCAGACTTTGTAAAACGTCACCGGTGACTGAGCAAAAAAGTTGATGAGCCAATGTTTTACTAAAGAACGTGTTGTCCTTTTCCCCAAAAAGTTCATTGGAAGATTTCAAGATCTGATAAATAAATATTCGGTGTCAACTTTACAGATATTAAAGTATGGTTTTAAGTTGTAGAGTCTGGTACTGCTGTTGTCTTAACTGCTGGGTTCCCATTGTGGTCACGATGACCGTTTGTGTCCTTTGGGTTTGCTTCCCCCCAATTTTGTCAATATCATGGAACTATATATATATGACTGTCATACAAGTGGGAGGTTTGGCATGCCGCAAAACCAGGTTTAACCTATCATTTTCTTCAGAAAATGCCTGTACCAAGTCAGGAATATGACAGTTGTTTTCCACTATTTCCGTTTGCTGAGATGGTCGAGCGTTTTTCTCGGTTTTGTCGGTTTTGATGGACTTCCCATTCTGAATATGCCTTGGTGTTTGGTATTATGTTATTACCTTATTTATTTCGTCTTTAAAACTACAAACAAAAGAGAGGAATTTTAAGGAAAAAAAATGAGTATATATGTATTTTCTGGATGCAAATGATGCCTTTTACAGCTAAGAAAATATATCAAACTGATTGAAATTGGTTTGAAAATTTTTGCTCGATCGTTAAGTTAAAAGTCGTACAATCAGATTGATAACAAAGGACGCAAGGATGAAACAATACTTAGACGTTAACCAATATATATGTGCTCTAGTCAGTATTTTTTTAATATTTGTAATCATTCTGTTTTTAAAGCTATTTGAAGATTTATTTATTCATTCTCATTAAATGAGATCGACAACTCATAATATGTTAGTGTTGAATATTGTATGTAGTTTGCATTCTTTTAGTAGCTATTGCAAAATAGAAGATATTATTTTAAATTTACGTTTCAGGTGTTGGAATATATACGTATTTAAAGTTGGAAGAGCAAAAGATCAAACAATTACCGACATCTCTTGAAGGCTAGATAACTTCAACTATAATTTCGAACAAAAATATAATTAATGTATTAATTTTTTTCTCTCTTACTTGCAATATTTTTTTTATAGATCTTCTTATAGCTTACACCAATTAAAGATGAAGTCAGCATTGATTAAAAAAATAAACAATGTAAATGACCAATCTTGAACAGATGATTGATACAGATGCTATTATTGTTATTTCTAAAACAAAAAACAAAAAAACGACAAAATAGAAAGAACGGTGGCTACGTGTTTGATGCACGGAGTATCTGGAGATGAGCACTTACATTAAGCAATTGACTAAACTTTTATCAACTTTAAATCAAATTACATATAACAGCCGAGTTCATTTCTGTTACTCACCATAGAAGCGCACTATTATGATAGCTCATCGGTAAAAAAATCTGTTTCTCAAATATAGTAATCACAATTAATTTTAACAAAAAACTTGAAGACGATTTGAAAAGTAAAAAAAGACCTGCATGACATCATCCCAAATGCAAACAATCAAAAAATAATATTGAATGAATATATTAAATTTGGATAGAGTTTTTATTTTAATTTATTTTTAATCTCCTCTCCAAATGTACATGAAGGGTCTGATTGGTCAAATGGTTAATGTTGCTGACTGATAACGACAAACCTTAGAACGCTCTTGTGGGTTAGAGTCCTGCTAATTTTGATTAATGTGTTGACTTCTTGGTCGGTCAGCTAGCTAGAGACCTATCCGGTTTTCCTTCCCAAGTATGCCTTGTAGTCACGACATAGCTGACAAACTGTAGAAAACGACGATAACGCCTATCCAGATCCAAGTACAGACACCAGGGATATATGCAGTACTATACATAAATTTATGAAAATACAGTTACATTCGTTAAAAAATGGTTGCCTCTTGGTCTAAGCAAACTTTTATTGTCCTACTTTTTATGAAAAACACAGCTGCATAAAGAGCGCATGATTTCAAATTGTGTAAAAAAACTCTGGGAAAATATATGTAAATTTCGAATAAAGATGTGATCCAATCCTTGTGCGGTTAGTTATTTGTCTACAGTTTATGATTTTCCCTCCATTTTTTTAACAAATTTTTTGAAATGCTTATCAATTCAAACAAAAACATATCATAAATAAAATCAGTTGAATTAACTAAAGACACCGTAATCATGCCACTGTCGCTGAAAAATTATTCTGCACCTAATGCGTTATACTTCAAACAATCGCCAAAATGGTAAAAATCAAAGGAGATCATTCTGGTACAATTCCAAATACCATGTACAAATATCATTAGGATTCACAAAGCACACCATTATTCACACGACCACTTAAAGTAAAGCCTACATAAAACCAAATTCAGCTTAATAACTTTAAATTCTAAATGATGTCGCTTATGACCAACTGCACAATGCCAAAATCAAAAGCAACAAATTGGATACATCAACAAATAACATCTATAACACTCCATGGAAACCTTAGATGGATGGAGCTGTTGAAAACTAGGAATGAGTAACTTTGTCATATTCTCATAGGGTGAATTACTGTCCACCACGCTTGGTATAGTAGGTATCATACCCCAATGGCCATGCACAATCCGCCTATTATTTTAATCCAAGAGATGTAGCGATGCTCTATCTCGAAGCAGATGTGCTACAAAAAGGGATTGAATTACCAGTGGAGAAAATAAAAGAAAGTCATTAATAGGGGATAAAAGGAGACATTAATCAGTTGTGATGTACATGTATGTCAAACCAAATCACACAGTATACGTTTGTTATAAACATTGAGTGTAAGTTAGCATGAGAAAAAGAGAGACCTATGAAGATGATAACTTTCATGCATTTTTAATAACATTTTATCTGTTCTAATGTAGCGACAATAATTATTTGAATTCCATCTACCAAGAGTTTTAATTACGGAGTCCTCAATATAGAGGATTTCCCAGTAATTGTTCGGCTACGATACACAAGCTTAGCAAATACTTTAACTTACTGATAAAATATCATTTTTATCTAAACTTGATATAATTTATCATTTAACGGGGGATCATACCTTGAAAAAAAAACTCTTTAAAAGCTCTGAAAAGGCATAAATTCAATTTGTGTAAATGAATATTGGCACAAGGTCTAAAGAGATTTGTTTTTGATAGCTTGAGATGTAATATGACATGTAATATGACGAACTGAGATTGCAAAGACACGTCTCCATCCTTATGGAGTTCAAGCGATCACGTCCAATTTGTTTGTCAACATTGTATGTTCCTAGGGATTTTATGAGTTTGGAATATCGGTGTACTAAGCTTCCTTGTATTTCACTAGAAAATTGATTCGATTTTTGTTTGTCAATTTCACCACAAGGCAAGAACCCTTACAAAAATACCACCAAACAGTATATAAAATACAGTCTGTGAAAAACTGGAAACTTTGGTAATTTAAGCTTTCTGAATAAGTTGTGTTAATATCGAAAATAAAAGGTTGCCGATACGTAATGACTAGATTCTGTAACATATAGTCTCTTTAAGGTGCTATCTGACGTATCTTCTCTAACTATGTGAGGTTTATGTTGTGCCGTTTAAGAACAAAAGAAATTCAATAAATAATTTAGACAAGCCACATATGCCACTTTCGTTTTGCCAGAAATAGAGAAAACCCATATTTTTTTTTACTGTTTCAACAAATGTCGCTTTATTTTTATACACTTTGTACTTTTAATGGATTATGCTCTGCTAAAGAAGCCAGACTGCGGAAGCGGGTAATCTGTAAAAGAGATACTAGTAAATCATCCAAGATTTGGTTTTTATATTCAAAAACTTGTTAAGCAATAAAATTAGAGTTGTTTTTGCTGCACATCAAGTCCATTGAATCATTAACGTCATAATCCATACATATTGACCTCCCTTTCTTCACAATGATCGAAGTGGTCTCAATATCTATCCAAATATTTTTTTCCTGACCATTACAGCAGAACTGCCACATCAATAAAATACAGCTCTAAAAGGGCCATGGATAGTTAGGAAAAAAAATGTTAACAATGGGAAATCCATTGCCAAACACCATGGGAAAACTTCCCTGATAGTAACCCCAAAGACCTATGGTTGAGGCAGCATTAGCAAATAATTCCATGTCAAATCATTAGTAAATAATTCCGTGTCGGAGAAATATAACCAGAATTTTAGATCTATTCTGCATTTCCAAACTTAAATGAACAAAATCAGTTCACTTTTTAACAGAAGTTGATAAATCAATACAGAGATCGAGTGTTTCAACAGACAATCAGCATTCCATTGGCACAAATTGTGCTCCTCTCCTCGCCGACTTGTTTTTGTACTCGTAAGCGGCTGACTTACTCTAAGGGCTACTCAAGAAAAAAGGAAAGGAAATTGGCCAAAACCTTTAATTTTGCTGTCGCTACATAGATGATGTCCTGTCACTGAACAACTCAAGATTCGGTGACTATCTGCATTTAATCTATCCGGATGAGCTTGAGATTAAAGACACTACCGATAGCAATACGTCAGCTTCATACCTTGATTTTCACCTTGAAATTGACTCTAGATGAATCTTAAATTTTCTTATTTCTGTTGCAATATATGTCAACATCTACGGGAGGTGTCCCCATTCCATTCATATTAGTGATGTGCAACAATATCTCAAAACTTGTTCAGATCCGAATTGATGATGACGTATTTTTTGTAAAGACGTAATGAAAAACTAAATTGTATTTTAAATAAAAAAACTTATGCGTAAACACCGTTGTTTAAAAAGTAAAATAATTTTTGAAAATTCACGGTTTTTTTTTTTTGCAGTTTTTACAAGATTATGAAATTGCTCATTATGAACAGCTTGAAAATGATATTCAAAGCCATTTTACAAATAAAACATGTTGAAAAAGATGTAAAAAAGTAATTATTATTTCGAGAAACTAGCAGTTGTATATATTTTAGACCCTACTGTAACGTTTATTTCCGAAATAAATGAATTTTACAACTGAGTCGATTTAGGCCCTTCATGAATCTACTCTTTTATGCCTCTTTTTCTGCTCTCTATACAACCAGGAACCAGGATGGCCAGTGGAGACGGATTCATAAAATGTCTCTGGCATGCATTAACGCCACGATAGGTGTTACGACACATTAATGTGATGTCAAGGTCACAATCAGGCAATTGACACATGTTTAATGCCAAGTTACAGCACAAACAAATATACATAGATAAAGACACTGGACCAATTAATGTGTCAAAAAAGAAGAGAATAATCATACTTCTACTTATGCATTAAGTAATAATAATAATATTGGTAATTAAAATAAAAGAAAATAATAATGATTTGAATTTTAGCATTTGTGTTCAATTTGTTTCAATTTATTCAACAAACGTTACAAAACGTATAGATGCAGTGAATATTTACAAAGCTGACAGATAGACAGCATTACAGCAAATACAAACAGAAGAAATATGTAGGACTCAAAAATGCGATGGTACTCTAAAGTACCACGGTCTTGCTAAAGTGCCATGGTTGTCGATAAAGTGTATTGGTGTGACACACTAATACCCGGCAGTCATACTACATTGGTTATACAAGTGTGATGGTCATACTGGTGAAGTATTGAGATTTTGAAACACGCTGGGGAAACTGGCCGGTAGAGTTTATAAAATAAAAATCGTTCTGACAAATAATTTATCAATAAAATCTGCAGAAAATAATATAAATCACAAATTATAAGTATGTCAAAAACACACCAAGGTTATCCTGTAAATTGTTACAATACAAAAAATTCCAGTATTGTCAATTTTCACATCATAAGCATTTTATACTACTTGCTTTTGTGACATCAATTTTTAAAAATAAAAATATTTATAACAAATACTTGATAATAGACAACAAAGAAACACATTAGACTAAACGCGATAAACATTGGATTAATGTCAAGTTTGTCTGTGTAGATAAATTCAGGACACAATACGAGGATTAACATCTTAAGAGAGGCGGTCATCTGGACATGTGTTCAGCGCTAAACATTGCAGTAAACTTGCACAAATATCTGGGTCACAAGTCACAAAGTCGTAATTATTCAATAACGGGGACGTCCCTACATGTAGGTTATAACAAATTAATGTCCTCCATCTGATTTTTTTCAAGACTGTTAGCCCGTGACAGGATGTTGGCAATTATTAACCTATAGACGTATATGTTGTTTACACCAAAGCTATTCAGTCATATTGGATACATTATCCGCAACATTATATTGTATACATGTATCATGCTCTGGTACTATTTTACAGTTTAGTTGTTCTTTACAAATGTTAAAAAAGTAAGCAACAGAGTCTTTCACTCAGAGTATTCTTTAATGTCTCCTATGGTAATACTCATGTAAGAGTTAAAGGTTGAAATATCACTCACCCAGTGCTAATATACATCTAAATGACAAATGGGAAATGGAAAACGCCCATGTCAAAAACAAAAATAAACACAAACACACACACAAAAGGAAAAGAAAAGAAAAAAAATGACCATGTCTGGGACAAGTCTTACTTTTGTCTTACAACCTGATTCTAACGAAGATTAAATCGTCATTTTTTTTCATTGACAACATATTTGTTATGTTTGGTTGACGTGTTTTTCAACAGACAGTTGGCATGCTTCTCTTCTCTACGATTTGTTCCTTTATTCGTATGAAACTGAGTTCATACAGCGGTTTCTCAAGAAAAATCACAAGAAACTAGATCAATCCTTTAAGTTCACGTTCCGGTATATAGACAATGTCCTTCAACGAATAACTCAAGGTTTGGTGACTATGTTGATCGCACCTATCTCATTGAACTAGAAATAAAGGATACCACAGATACAGCTAGAATTGCTTCACACCTTAATCTACATCTAGAAATTGACAACGATGGCCGGTTGAGGAAAAAACTTTACGACAAAAGGGATTATTTTGGCTTTTTCATTGTGCAATTCCATTTCTTTGTAGCAATATTCCAGTAGCATCCGTATATGGAGTATATATATCTCGCCTAATACGATATTCTAGAACTTGTGCTTCCCACCAGGATCTTATTGATACAGGGTTGCTGCTTACAAAAAAAGATACTGAAGTAAGGGTTCCTGGTTGTTAAGTTGAAGTCCTTAGGTCGCCACCGTAGCTCAGTCGACCGTTTCAGAATATCTGCGTCACAAGTGACCACTTATATGTTCCGTTTGTCATAATTACAATCCCGTTCTTTTTTCCTTATTCATTACGTATCACCGAATGTGACTTATTACCGGTTTTTAATATGAGCAACACGACGGATGCCACTAGTAAAGCAGGAGATGCTAATCTTCCGGAGCACCTGATCTCACCCCCAAGTTTTTAGTGGTGTTCATGTTTCTGTGTCTTTAGTTTTCCATGTTATGTTTTGTGAATCAATGTTTGTCTTTGTGTATCTTCGAACTTTACTTCATTCACTTTTTACTTATTCTGCTGCACGTTTGAAGACATATTTTTTCACTGACAACCTTACTGCCATGAACAGCATTTAAGCTTTCTTCCTCAAATCAAGAAAAAACATTAAACTTTTTCGAAATTATTTTATTTATTATTTCTTTGATGATGGGTTACCTGGCGCATTCCTTTTTTAGCTCACCTAGTCCGGGGGACCATGTGAGCTATTGCCATTACTTGGAGTCCATCGTCCTGGTCGTCCGTCGTTACTTTTTCACATTTCAATTTTCTTCTCTGAAACCAAAAGACCAAATAGAACCAAACTTGACAGGAATGTGTATTTACTTGTCCTTCACAAAGTTTGTGTTTTTGGGGCCAATAATATGTTCTGATTGGCTGAAATTTCAAAGATATTCTTGTCAGAAACTACACTGCCAATGGAATAGTTTCATAGTGTGAATGATCCTTGGGTAGTCTACCAAATTTGTGTTTTTTGGCGCCGATCGGAAATCCAAGATGGCCGCCACTGCAGGTGAAAGTTTAACATTGGACCCTATGAGAAATAAACATAGAGATCTTCTTCTTGGAAACCACTGACACAGTTGAACCAAAACTGTACATTAATGGTCATTTGATAGTTCGTTTCCAGGTTTGTGTTTTTGGTGCCGATCTGAAATCCAAGATGGCCGCCACTGCGGGACATAATTTTAACATTGGGACCTATTGGAAATAACATAAAGATCTTCTTCTTGAAGACCATTGAAGACCAAGAAACTGAAACTGTGCATGAATTGTCATCGGCTAGAGCTTTACCAAACTTGTGTTTTTGGTGCTAATCTGAAATCCAAGATGGCTGCCACCACAGGACACAGTTTAACACACCTAAAGGATACTCATTTAAAGATCATCTTCCTGGAAATCATCAATTCAGCTGAACCAAAACTGTGGATGAATGTTCATTGGACAGTCCTTTACAAATATGTATTTTGGTGACGATTTGAAATGCAAGATGGCAACAACCATTGACATTGTTTGACATTAGACCCTATGCGAAATGCGCTTATATATCAACCGGGACATAAATTTCTTGTAATAGGTCAGGGTAGAACCAGGTGAGCAATACAAGCTCAGATGAGCCTGTAGTTGGAATATTATATACATGTTTTTCCTATAATGCAAATCGACAAAGTAACCAAAACAGACTAAATTCCTTTGCTTTTCTATGTAATTTTCTGCAATTTTCTCTACAATTCTAATTTCCATACGTTCCGGTATCTTTAGCAACAATATGCTTTGAAATGCTTTTTATCTACAAAACTTTAATGCACCTACAAATGTATTTATTTATCTTATGACTTGTGCAATATATAGACGTTATGAAATGCTGCGAAGGTAGCAGTGAGCCCTTTAGCAAAAATGTTTCATGTTAATGCAAGAAGAGAGAAGAAGAAAACGTCAAGTATATCCATCTTTTAATCCTGACAACTATGAGAATAAATGTGTACATTTTTGTGTTCTCAGTCTGTCTTTGGCTTAAGGCTATTTTTTCAAGTTATCAAAAAGAAGGCTTTAAGAAGACGAGAAAGAAAGGTCAATATAAATGTAGTTTTAAAATTGATCAGCAAAATGGGTGGTATGCATAAAGTTCAACCTCTTGGACAGTAGATTCTTTTCAGCAGACGATAATTTTACACAGTCTGGGACAGAAAGTACAATTTACTGTGTGTTGTTGTGATCTGAGGTCTAAGGATGGATCGGTTTTTGAACACTGAAATTGGTGGATGAATTTATATTATGTGTTTTCTTGTTTTTGCCTGCTTACATAATATTGAAAAGCTTAATTTCGGGACTAAACTGTCTGATTTAAGAAATAATGTCGAAGGTAATGATCAGATGACAGGACCTTAAAAACTTTGGTTTTCAAGGACAGTTTCCTCCGTTTGAAAGCAGCAATCTATTTCTGAAGACTTTGGACAGTGAAACGAATTAATGATAAAGAACATTTTATTAATATTCTACTTAATTGAAATTGAAACTAATGATCAGTTTTTATTGCATATAGTGGATTAAAACAGAATGTAAATCCCTTTGAAATAAAGTTAACTTTTTCAGATCTAACCTAACGTATGCCAGAACATACATTGTTTATTCCTTTGATTTCATAAACAACTGTGCATATTATACGTACTAACGAAGGTTGTCGAATATGGTAGCTATTCTCACATGCAACATGTAATTAACAATCCCACCCATGAAAATGTTTTGTAATTGAATTATTACGATAAGTTTAAAGAATAACTTAAGGATGCATGTAAGAACTAGGCTAAGCATTTGTACATTTCATGTATATGTGATCGATCGTTGACTTTGTGGCCTTGATCAATATCAATTTTAATTCAGGACTTATTGCGCATTTAAATATGTTACCATTCTAATCAGAACTCAACCATTAAACAAGAAGTTCGTGTCAGAGGCTGATTTCTATATAGTTACTTTCTTGTAGCATAAATGTGTTTCAGCCCTAAAACTGTCATGTATTTTTTATTACTATAGTTATTATTTTATTAGTGAAAAAGTGCGGATATTTATTATATGGGCTCAATTGTACTTCTTCAGTGACCATTGCCCGGCCGTCATGCGACGGTGTGTGATAGACGCTCGACGTTCTGTAAATAATTGTCCCACGTACTCAAAGAAGTGGTGTTGTTAGAATTTTGGGTACAAAAAAGTGGTGTAATATGCCACATCTTGTTATACTTTGGTCAAAGTCACTTAGTCGTAACTGAATCTGGCGAAATAATGGTAATATTCAACTGGTGAAAAAAAATAAAATTTGGGGGTATTTGTTGCCACTTTCCATGCTAAATTCGGCTTAGTGATTAGTTGCAGGAGCCTCCAAAAACATGAAATAGGCAATATTTCAACCTCATATTGAAGTTTTTTTTACTTAGCTACACTACATTTAACGAAAAAATACCAAGGGCTATGAATATGTGGTTTATTGTAAAATTTGAAATTTATTCTGCCCAATTTTGTTATGAAATTTTAATATAATTATACCCCACGCAACGAAGTTGCGGGTGATGAAATATTTTTGACCCGTCCATTTGTCAGTCAGTTTGTCCGTCCGTCTGTTATCACTTTTGTTGTCGCCTGGATAGCGCCTTCATCTCTTGTCGGATCTCCTTGAAATTTGGTTACATGTTTACTCTCACTAAAACCTTGGATAAGTTCGATTATTAGGGACCATTTTTTTCGGGTTTGGGACATGTGCCATTTTACTATCAAATATGGAGCGTGGGGTATGTGAGCTTGCTCACTGCTGATCTATAATTTATTATAGGCCATAAAAACTTTTTTTCCTTCCTATTTTCTACATAAGTGATAAACCATTTTTTTCTGCTGCTAGAGCAACGACTAGGCAAGTTTCAATGAATTATCACTAACGAGTGATTATAAATCTCAATGTGACAAAACTGCTGAGAAATGCACTTCCTGAGTTTCGAGGGACACACAGTAGGTAAAATGACTATCATTTGTAGAAGAATAAATGGGCCGTAATAAGGCAGTTAACTGCAAGTTCAAAAAGTACAGGCCCATACAAATCTCTCCGCGGAAATACAATAAATACAAAACCAACATTCGGTGTGATATTACAAAATAAGAATACAAATTTTTGGAGCGTTAGATAAGAAACGCACCTTTTCTAGTATTGACGGCTTCGTGTTTTTGCAGAAACCAAGTGATACCAAGTAATTTTGCTAAGCAACACTATACATGTATCTTTGAGTTTTAGGAAATTATCTTTTTCATTAAAAGTCGGTAAGATGGAATTTACTCTTTTTTTTTTCTTTCTTTTGTTTTTTTTTATGTTTTTGTTTTCGCTATCATAATATTCAAAATTAAAGTCAAAACAATATGCTTTTCGAATAGAATAACTGATTTTGAAATATAAAAATAACTACAAACATTATGTCAAATATTATAATATTTCATTCTTTTTTAATATGCTGAAGTTCAAAAGTACTAATTTGGAAATTTTTATGAACGTTTTAAGGACTTCCTCCTGTGACAGATAACATACATCCTCAAAACAACGCAGATTATACAAGGTCGAGACCTTTTTTTATGTCAGATTAGAATTGACCCCGTTTAGGCTGTTATTAAAATTAAAGCGTTTTCAGAAATCACAGCTTTCTTATTAAGACTTCACAATAGAAACTTAAATACCTGTATCTCCACTATTTTTATCATATTTCTCACTAACTTAAAACAACATAATCGTACAGTGCGAAATGACACATTTTACTTCATAATTGCAACCCGTATACGAGGCGGATGCGAATGTTATATTCAAACCTGACGGGTAATAAAATAGTTCAGATGGTGATCGTAATTTTAATCTACATGTACAGTATATACTTAGTAACTGCACGTGAGGTCACTCGCAATATCTGTTGTCTCAAGTGGTAGACTAGTCACCGGAACAGTGTGTCCGTTCAGGTCAGTTGCTACCACGAGAGACAAAACGTGCATTTACTAAGTAATTTATTACACCGACTTAAACAGGATATTATATTGAGGTCCGAAATCGCAGGATGTGATCGAATACAGAAAAAAATGATATAAGTTGTTAACCTTTTTTGCATGTATTAATGAATTCAGACAAAAGTTATAATATCATAGTTTGTGTATATATGAAATACTGAAGACAGTGCTTTATGTGTGAAAGTTGCAATGCCTATTGTCAAATAATTGCGCAATTTCCTTTTCCAGTGCCACGCTTAACCGTCCTTGTTCGGCCGTTTTCGAAGTATGCGGCGTCAGTCACTAGTTTTTTAATTGTGACGTCATTATGACGTTTGTGAACTAGTTTCAGAACTAGTGCCCAACTAGGTTGTTCTTTTCATTGATATTCATTCATTAGTCTGTATTAAAAGTCAACCATGTGATGTAAAGTTTAATTTTTCATTGGCTAACAATATAAGAGTGTGTATTAATACTGAAACAATCGAAATAAGTTAGAAATACAGTGACATTTTTTGTAGAAAATCATGAATATTATCAAATACGAAAATAATATATTAGGTTGGTATTAAAACAGGAAATAATAATCTTTTGCAACATTGCAGTTTGATGCCACACATGCCATTTGTGTGAGTTACTGCCTTTTGTAATCCTTTTATCAAATATTTTTTTCTCATTTGATGTTCTGTGTTCTAGGTGTATGATATTTCTTTTGTCTAACGCTAATATATTAGCTTTTTGTGTCTCAAATATTTAATTAATGCATATACGCATCAGGGACTCTTCTGTGTGACAGTTTGACCACAATAAAAGTAATCTCATTTCGAAGGAATAAATGAAATCTCGTTTATAGAGAATTAAATTACCATAGTTTTAAAATAGAATGAGATTATCAAAGTGTATGAAATCAGACATCAAGAGGACTATATAAGAACAGTGTTCACAAGAAATAAAAAATTTAGACAAAAAACAGGTTATTTTCAAAGGTCACCTACAGCTAGAGTAGAAATGGTCAAATAAACTCATTATTTTTCAGCAATTGGGCCTTAACGACAGACCATCCTTTCAGAAGATATATTTAGTATTTTTTTTTTACTTAACTTTGATTGAGTACCTTTTAATAGTAACATTTCCAATCTTTTCATTAAGGCGCTATAGTAGACTCAAACTCTAGAGAATTTTTCAAATGTTTATGACATTTCGCGACACTGTTGACAAGACAAGACAATCTTTATTAACCTCTAACACTAAATGTGTACAAGAGGACAAAATAAACATAAAACATACATTCATCGGTGACTAGGAATTAACAGCAATAATATCAATTATATAAAAATATTCACGTATATCATTATATAATCTGTTAAACAATGTATTTCCCGAAAAGGAAAGTTCACAATAGGAAAATTGTCGTCATCACTCGTGTTGTATAATTTTATTTTCAACTGTCCTGATTTGTCTACAAGATGAAAAAATCTATGTGAGACATAGTCTTAAATGTATCTGACGTCTTAATTTCAAGTGTACTGGGATAGATAAAATGCTAGTAGTCGTTAAAGCCATTGTTTTTAAGTAATAAAACATCTACGTGCAAATATCGAATGTTGAAATTAAAAGACGGGCCTAACTTTATTTTTTGCTTGAATGAGGGGCACATTATTTTCTTGCAGCTACGATTTACCTATTCCTCCAGTCTTGTTGTTATAACCTTTTAATGAATTAGCCAACTGCTTCTTGCTTCCCTAAATTGACCTTAAATAATACACTACTATTAATTTACCCTGCATATTAGTATCAGAAATTAACCCAGAAATTAAGGGGAAATTTAGAACAACATCCTCCCCATGCAAGATGTAATCAATGAACATTCTACTGCAACATGTGCAAGTAATGACATAATTTATGATGTTAATGATGATGTATTTCCTTTCTCCACCCCATCTGTTTATTTTGTTTTGCTACATGTAATATCATGGTTGTGACTGATAAAATACTCAGTGTAGAAGTAGCTGTACGGGCTCTCTACTACCTGCAAAATTCTCTGTCTTATCTAATCTTTACTTGTTTAGAAATCTATTTCCTATATTATTTTTGTTACTTTAGAGGAAGGGCGAAAGGAAGGTAAAGTAACACTAATTATGGATAGTCGAAAAAAATTACACAATTCTATTTTACAGTTTACCATTGGCACGTTTTATGTGCTTCTTAATTATTAGTAAAATCAAAATAAATTAATATGAAAATACTTATCTAAGTGTATGCCAAAACTTTAGCAAAAGTATATCATTAAGATTTTTTCAAGCTGTAAAATGTAAATAATAAAATACCAGAAAAGCTGCAATAATCGAGTCTGTGAGCTGATTCTCACGTGCATCGACAAAAGAGTATTTTTCACCGGAACTTTTTTACATTAACAAACGTTTTTTTCTTGATGGAAGCCCAGTAGACGGACATTATATTGATGCACTTTTTAGATTGAATGTTTGTAATGTTACATTTATTCAGAATAAATTCATGAAGTGAATGCTAATGACGTTATGTTATTCTTTCAACAAAAATCCAGACAAATTGACATAGCCAATCTACATTTGAAGCTGTCCAGATGTTGTCTGTGTTGCACGTCATGGCTTCAACAACAATTATATATTCTGCAATTTTGTAGATTTTCCCACTTTACATATACAGTGTTGTTGTTTCGTGGTCCGGACCTTGGAACGACTTTTTCTGGTCTTTACGAAAACAAACACTCATCAAAGATTCTAGTATCCGCCATATTTTATTTGAAACAACTGAAGTAACACACTGGTCGTGTTTTCAATGTGAATTTTTTCATTGCAGGATTATCAGAATTTAAAGAAAATTTTTGCTCATTGAGTTAGTGGTCCCCCGGACGGTTGAGAGTGATATGAAACACCATTATCAGATAGCGTCCTTGATACGCAGAGTTATTTCCTCTTCCAGAACAAATGCGTTTATACATGTAGATATCAGTCATAGCTCGCTGCGCTCGAAGATGAAAGATAAAAAATAACATCTAACTTGACATTAACGCTATCGTCAACCTCTTTACATTAACAATTTCCTCTGAATCTCTTTGATTTAGTTTATGCATTTAAATTTATCATTTACATATTCTGTTATTTGAATCTTGATGAGTATTTGCTTTTTATTGTCCTACATCGGCCTGCTTTAAAATTATAGATACTGAACTCGATCTTCAAAATTAATCACTGTTTAAGTAATACGTCATCTTACTTGTGGTACTTTACCCAAGATATACTTGTAAAAGGAAAAGTTAAATCGTTTACCTCGTAAATTTTGCTTCTTTCTATTACATAGAAATGTACAGAGTTGCAACTATCATATAAGGATGAATGATCAGTGAATAAGCGGATTGTTCAAGACAATTAAAATTCGGATAAACCTAAGATTTTCAGACAATGTAAAACAAATAAAGAAAGAGAATTTTCGATGATATTGCAAAATTGAAACAAGGCATTAAACTATGGCACGGGAAAGTCACAAAAATGCGAGAAGCCCATTATCTCAAAGGGATATTAGTTGTCTCGCACGATAAACCTAATATATCGGCGAGATACGTGGTATCCCGAACGAAAAACCTAATATTATGACAAGATACTAGTTATCCCGTGCGAGAAACCTAGTATCGCATCTAAATACTACAATGTAGGTCTCTCCATCGAGAATCAAACAACAAATGCGCAAAAACCGTGATACTAGGTATCTCGACGAGATTTCTCGCTGAGTATGTCGTGCGAGAAACATAGAATCTCGATTAAGATTCAATCTGACATACACAAAAGTGTAAAAAGTAGTATCTCGATGGGAAATGCGGTTTCTCGCATGGGATACCCAGTGTCTCAACGAAATAAAAGGTTTCTCACACGGGATACCTAATATCTCGATGAGATTGCGATTCCGTGCTACTACAAATACGACTACGTATATCGTACATGTAGGTCCGGGAGGGATTTTTTGCTTCACTTTAGAAAATTATTTTCAGCCATTCAAAATTGCTTCTTTATCGCCTAATTTAAGATACTGCAGACTTAACAATAACAAAACTCTGCGGCATCCAAATGTCATTTCCAAATAAAAATATAAGTTGTCAGCTAGGTTGCTGCAAAGTTATTTAACCTGAATGATGCGAATGGCTGCAGATTTGATTTTACACCAGTTCAATTATATGTATTTCCAATGTCATTTGAAT
>JAOXYJ010143087.1:0-10918 GCA_028566555.1 Lithophaga nigra
AATGGACTACAACTTGAAGCAGGGCAATCAGCCACCTAATTGTTATTTCTGTCAAGTTTGGTTCCAGTTGACTTAGTATGATGATAAAACAAAACATGAAAAGCTATAAATGTCAGTGGACTACAACTTGAAGTGGGGGGATCAGGATCGGTGACAGTGGTTTTACAGTTACAAGTCACCAACCTTTATTAGTACAAAAAACAGGGATGTTACTGGGAACCACCTAATTCATTTTTCTGTGAAGTTTGGTTCCAGCTGACTGAAGAAAAACAAAATATGAAAAACCGGTGTCAATGAACTACAACAGATGCCTAGTGATAGAGCCAGCTCATATGATCCTTCTCTCAAAGTAATCAAAAATATAATGGTCATTACATATGACACACATATATAAATAACCACAAATAACATTGTAAGTCTGTACAGTCTTTAAATAATTTTCCATTTAAATCTGAGCAATACTTCTCAATCTAAAAATCAGGATCCATATGTATCTTAACTTTTATGGTATAATGCAGGGATCCCAAAATGTTCTCAGGACAACGGGACATTTTTTTAGATATGTTTCTGTCATCTCTGAAAAGAATGTTTTTTTCAAATTATTCCAATAATCCTCCTGTAACAGGAGTCCCGTTCCAAGTGTGTTTGTACCGCAGTGTAAATATGAGAATAATGTGATCTTGTTCTATATTTAGATTTGTATTTATTAAGTTCCTTGTTGCCAACATTTTGATGCCTTGTAATATTTTCTGTTTATGTACCCTCTAAAAAATGAACATGTCAAGTCTAATCCGCAAATATTTCTATTGTTTTAGGAGAAACTTCAATGTGCCAGGCCCATGTGGTGTCTCATTGTTGATTTGGTTTGTTTTTATAGAGGTCGCTGTTCTATTCTATTTTTAGTTATCATAGATCATAGGGGTGCAGTGAAGGATAATTCCATTTTTAATGAGGTTTATAAAAAAGACAAGATTTCTGTACACTATATATTTAATTTTGTGACATATAACAAGGTTAATTTTCATTTCTCCAAAATTATTTTGTTGCATTTTATTGGCAATGATTACATGACCTTGTTATGGTTCATGATTATCGATTTGATCTTTACGAACCGCGTGTGTCAAAATAGAAATCGAAGGTGT
The DNA here is from genome assembly GCA_028566555.1 of Lithophaga nigra. Taxonomy (NCBI): domain Eukaryota; kingdom Metazoa; phylum Mollusca; class Bivalvia; order Mytilida; family Mytilidae; genus Lithophaga; species Lithophaga nigra. The sequence continues at coordinate 1,143 of JAOXYJ010143087.1, forward strand.
TGAATCTGGTAATGATAGGTCATTTATGGCTTGAATAATTCCCTATTTGGGGAATAAAAGTATATATGAAAACTGTGCAAGCTGATGGAAGGTCAAATGGGTCGATTAAACAAATCAAATGTTTACCAAACACTTGACTAATTCTTTTGAACAAGAATGTCCGATAAGGCTTAATTTTATTGTTAGGTAACAGAGATGTACCAATATTACGTATTCTCCTACTGAAAAATATCCAATCTATTTACCGGGGTATTTACATTCCTTGCTGTTTTTTCACTAGACATATTTTTTATGTCCCTTTGGCAATAAATCTTCCGTTCAAATTTAACATAAAGACGGACAAGTCCAGCCTATTAGGCTGTTTTGTGGTTTGTGGTATAATGTAACTGTAAGCGTACTTTCTTTCCGGCGTGCAGAATTTCCAGGTGCAAGAATACACTAGTGTATGTCTTCCTTTCACTAGTGCGTTTATTCCATCAGAAGAACCACACTAGTGTATTTATGTCATGGAAATTCTACCCTAGTGATAAATATCCAAAAGGAAAGAATACACTGCTGGAAAAAGTACTCTGTTACACATTCCCCTATAAGGCCTAACACCTTGCAGTTAAGTTATACAATCTCTGCTGGCTTGCATGGACAGAGTCACAACTCTTCTTCTTCCTGGTGAAGTACTGTTCCCTCAGGAACCGTTCCGCACTCTAGGGTACCCTCTTCCAACAACCAAAAAATTATCATTAAAGCACATTGGAATGCATATAAATCTTATGGTTCTTGCCAAGTCAGCAACCCAAAATGGTAAAATGAAAACAGTTTATCTGTTTCAATGTTTGCGGCAAAATTGCAGTGAGACAACATTTCAAGGTCTGCTTGCCATAAAAAAAATTACTGTGAATGAAATTGATGGATGTACAAATGAATAATTTGTGTTGGTTTTAATTTGTACAATACATGTAATAAAATTTCCAGTGTTCAAAGATGTTTATCAAATGACTTATCTAGTTTACCAGTAAAGACTGGAAAATCCCCATCATTTATGAGCCTTAAAGAATTGAAAAGATAATGTATTAACAAAAATGATTGAAGGGGAGGTATGTACATGAAACTGCTTTCAAGGAGAATTATTAATACACAAAAGTTAAACAACCAAAAAACCACTCTGATCATTCAGCTGTTGATGTATAAATTACATTTTCAATGAAAATTTTTTTAGAGCAACCTTGCTTTAAATTGCACTCTCCTACTTGGCTTTCGGAAATGAAAACAGCATTTAAAAATCTAATTCTTCATTATCGGTCGCCTTTTCTGTTGCTTGTTTAGGGTACATGTATATCGGACTACAGGACTTTAGCCCTTTTTATTACTGGGATACGAGATATTTTAAAGGAATTTGAAATGAGTTTTAGGGATATTGGAAATAATTTTTAGGGATATTTGGGATTAAAATTACAGGGATACAGGATATTTATACCCCCTGCAAACAAAGTTTGGAGGTGTATATAGGAATCACCATGTTCGTCCATATGTCTGCCTGTCTGTCTGTCCATGTACTTGTAAGGGCAACTCCTCCTAAACAGCTTATTGGGTTTTAATGAAACTTACACAGTTGTAGTACACTACCTGCAGATGTGCATGAAGGAATATGATTGCTGTCCAAAATTTGGAAGGAGTGGGAGCGGGGAGTATATTCAGTGAGCTATGCTCACAGTTATAGTGTTTTACCAAAACTTACTGGGATGTGTGATATTGATATCTCCTGAATAAAGCACTTTTCTGAATCAATATTTAGCCCCAAAAAAATTTTAAACAAGAACATAATATTTTTATTACCTTTTTATTTTCAAACCTCATTTTATTTACTATGCATCTCCAACCTGTGTATCTCTTTAACATTATTAATATGCAATTTAACCAGACAATATTACAGCAGTATGTGTGTGTGTGCTCAGTTATGTTTTGCAATTTGATCAGGCATTTTTTGCACAGCTGGAAATGGCACTGTCTAAAACATGATCACTGTATTTATTTAAAGAGAATGGATGCATAATAGATGTATGCAAGATAGTCATATTGCACACAAATTAGGGACCCGGTCATAATTTATTGGGGGGGGTCTAGTAGAAGTTTGGAACCCGAAAAGGGGAGGGGGCAAAAGTTTCGAAATCAATAGTTCTTGGATCTTGGATAGTTCCATTTTCACAGTTCTGTCTGTATTATTTTATTTTATTACCAAATATATACTTGTATTTGACTTTCCACCATTGATAACATCTAAAATTTTGCATACTTGAACTTTAGATCTGTGGTCTCATTACATCATACATGCCAAGAAGTTCCCAAGAGTGGAGGTAACAACTGTTCAAGTTCAGACAATGTAATGTAAGTATAAATAAATATGTAATATTTTCTATTTACTTATATATATATATACAGTACTAACATAGTACATGGATTTAAGCTACTGTATCATGGCCATTTAATCCTTTCCACTATTTGTCATGGTGGCAGGCCTTGATAAATGTAGTGGCAGGTGGTAAATGTCATGGTGGAATAAACAGGATTTTTCAATACAATAAAGGTTGACTGCCATGATATATAGTGGCAAGCTACTATATAACATGACATGCCACTATATAGAGTGGCACAAGACACTGTGGTAGCTTATGTGGCCACTACCACCATATATAGTGGCAAATCCTAAATCCACTATGCTACAGAAGGTGTATAATTGATATTAAACTTTTAAAAGTAGCAGAATAATGCAGTGTCCAAGTACATGTACATGGTCTGTAGGTAACATCATTAAACAATCAAAGAAAAGTGATCTTACCAACTGTTACAACTGGAGAGGTATCATCTTATTATCAATTCATAGCAGGATATTTAGTAAGATACTGATTGACAGAATCAATGCAGAAATTGACAGCAAGTTAAGGGACAAACCGGCAGTCTTTAGAAAAGGGAAAAGCTGTTGTGACCAGATATTCATACTGAGAAACATAGTAGAACAAAGTGTGGTACATTTTATACCAGTTTTGATTTATTGGATGTGCACATTTCATAAACTAATTACTCTTAAGCAAAAATAATGTAATAAGTGGGCAAAGGCAACTGATTTTTTGAGTTAAAGACTGAGTTTATAGATCCATTAATTCCATAAAAACAACCTTCATTGATTCTTATTCAAATAAAGAGCAAAATTTAATATTAAATTATGGAAGCATTACACAGTACTCTTTTGCCGCATACAAATTCTTACTCATGACATCACTGAATGGATTTATCAATGTATTAGATTTTTAGTTGTTATGGCAATGACTGATAGAAATGCAAGAAATACAAGATTTGAATTATTCTCATTTAAATGTTATATCAGTATATACATATATCTCATGAAAAACTAAAACTAATAAGATTTTGCATATTTAAAATTTAGATCTTCAGTCTCATCACAACTGGTTGAGGAAGAAAATCAAGAAAGTGGGAATAAAAATTGCACATATTCTGACATAATGTAAGTATGAATCCAGGGACAAGGCAAAATAATAATGAATTACAAAACCTAAATTTACTTAAAAAACAATTTGAAACATATATGAATTACAATGTAATATATTGCTTAAAGGTAAATAATGAAGTGCACAATCATGATTTCCTAAAAATAACTCATAAGTACAAAGTAGAGAATTTTACACAACTATGAAAAAAATTGCTGTCATATTATGTTATGAGTCTGTAAATTGTCATCATTATCATCCATCTGTAGATGCAATGGTCTCCATGCAATTACTTTTATTCCATTTGACCAATTTGCCTGAAATTTTAACACATTGAACCTGTCTACTTAAAAGAGCCTAGGATTGAATATGGAGGTCCAACCCTTACCTGTTTGGAAACTAGGATTGCAAGGGGTTGAAAATGGTATTTTTAGTATATTTCTATGTAATAAATCCTGTTCCAGTTCATCCATTTCCATGGAATTTTAACTCAATGTTGTTTGCTATTTATAGAGCCTTGGATTGAAGATGGAGGGTCTACCCCTACTTGATTTGGAACTAGAAGCCAAAATGAGCTGGAATTTGTATTCATACTTTTTGATGTGAGCGTTTATTCATGTCTGATTTTGGTGCAGTTTTTTCTTTAAATTCCTTTTTGAAATATCTTTCAGTAGTATGTCAACAGATCTAAATTTGATACATTTTCAAGATATAAGGGCTAAAAATTGTAAATTTTTTACTCCAAGTCTGATTTTGACAAACTTTTTAAAATACTATTGCCTTGATCAGTACAAATAAGAAAGAGCAATGAATTTTACCTATCAGCAGCCATTTTGTGAAGAAAGGGAAAGAGATGTTTTAGGATCTATCTTTTATCATATTTTGATGGATTTTTTTTTTCATTTGAGTCCTCTTTTCAGGAGCTTTTGGCAGTATGTCAACAGATTTGATGTAACTTTTACTATTTTCAAGATACATGTATAAGGGTCAAATGTGGCTAATGGCCTAAGTTGTAACCTTTTTTACTTCAAACCAAATTTGACAAACTTTTTTTTCATATTATGTTTTGATGAGTACAGGTAGATAAGGGCAGCAAATTTTACCATTTGGCAGCCATGTTTTACTTTTTAGATTTCAAACAAATGACACAGAGCCTCGTGCCACAGAGGTAACTAAATCAGGAGTCAAAAGAATATTTTGCAGGTAAATTATAAAAATACTTTCTATTCAGGAGATAACAGTATTGTATTTTATAATTTGCTGGCATCAATTGTCTGATTTGATGGTCAGAAATTGAATTTACTGGCGACACGTCAGCGGAGCCAGTAAACAGTTATTTCCTACCATCATATTGAAAATTGATGCCGGCAAATTATAAAATACAATACTGTTATTTCCATTCTAATGCAACTGTCAAAATATCGTTTAAAATGTAGTTTATAAAAAGTCGGAAGTAACATCTGCACTTGCACAGTAATTTTCACGGCATCAATTGTGCAATTGATGCCATGAGATTTTCAATGTCGTCCAATCAGATTCGACTTGTATACAATGTTGCATTAGAATTTGTATTGTCCTTTAACAATCAAAATGCTAAGGGCAATAAATACATAAAGCTAATCTAATCAAGTTTTCTACATGTTTTAACTGTGAACACAATAAAGATTTTGTCAATGTCAGTATATGTACACAAGTTACAGTGTCTATCTGAATTAGTAACATAGCAGATTAGTTTTTCATTTTGTTACCATATTATTTTGGGATGGAAAATGCTGCACTATTGTCTGAAACAGGTTTCACTGAAATATTGTCAAAATGTTGAGTTTGTAAAAAATATTATTCCACTATATTTATGCAGAAGACACAGTGACGTTATCCGATTAGTCGAACCAGGTCCACATACTGACCTGTTGAACAAAACATCGTGTTTCCCTCTGAACATAGTGTCCATTTGATCATATTCCCCTCTGAAGATAACATCACTGTGTAAGGCAAATCTTGATGCAAGTAAAATTTTTATATTGATAACAAATATCGGCAACAGAATACCGAAGCAACAAGCTCAATGCAAGAATCCAAAACACGTGAATCCAGGGACAAGGCAAAAACGTGGAAACAAACAACGAGAACAGGACACAACAAAAAGAAATGAAAATCAAGAACATGCAACAAACAAACAGAATAAAAACAGACATCACAAGAAAAAAAGCACTAGCAATATGAAGTCCCACTAGAACCCGGGAGTGACATCAGGTGCTTCGGAAGGGTAAGCATGTCCTGCTCCGTTAACAGGACCCGTCACATTGCAAGTGGGAATATCCAGTGAAGTGTCACAATCAGGAAGTTTTCAAATCTGAAATGACAAGAAATCTAACAGAAGATATCCTGTTGCATTTGTGAGATAGATACATAATATTGATCTACCAAATCATGATGGCAACCATAGAATTTCTGGAGTGACAATAATAACACAGGCTGAACATAACCCTGACCAAGGAGGTTTTGTGACAGTAGTTTTGCTCTGGTTAGAAAGTCACTGTACAAATCACAGGCAAGACATTATCGAATCAACTGTGTAATGTAGACACCATACGCTGGGGACATAGGTATATTACTACCTAGAAAGGGAAAGTTTACAATTCAAAAGTTAAAATCATCACGTTTGTCATAAAGTTTAGATTTCAATCGTCCACTGTTGTCTATTTACAAATACAAGTCCAGGTATGAAGTAAATGCTTTTTGTAAAATTAATACATTTTAGAGATTATTTTAAAATTAATAACATTTATTCTTTTTATAATTTTATTGCGCTAAGAACTGATTTACCAACAAATATTGTAATAAAAAGTCACTGTTAAGTGTCTAGATTGAGTGGAATTAATCATTTATTTCCTTGCATTAGTGAAATATGAAGATTTGTTCACCCTTGAAAAAGTCATGTTTCCTTGGGACAAGCCCTCGGGAAACAGACTTTCCTCAGGTAAACAAATCTTCATATTTCACTAATGCAAGGGAAATAAATGTATATTGTTCACCTAAAATACAATGAGCTGATATCAAAGTTAACGATGCAACAGTTTGTTTCATGTGTTGCTAAAACTTACTTTAAAAGAAAGATTTTGTATGAGTTTTTCGTATGATATATTTTTTTTTGCACATTCCAGTGATCATGTCTACTGCGATAGTGAATGTAATCTTTTTGGAGAAGATCAAAGAAATGATGATGTTGATGACAGTGGAGATGATGATGATGAATTTGAAAGAAAACAAGACATTCTTAAGGCTATTGAAACTGAAAAACTACAAATGAAATGTTCTTCAAAATATGATTATCCATCAGTACTCAGTTCCCTGTCTACAACTGACCTTCCACAACATAATATTTTCACAGATATAATCAAAGAAATGAGAGAACGGTATTTACAAGAAGTATCACATCTAGAGACTGGTTTATTATGCCCCTGCCTGGTTGCCACAAGGCATCAGGACCATTAAGTTTTACCCTTGTCCATCTGTCCTTCCATCTGTCCATCTTTCTGTCCATTTTTTCTGTTTTTTTTTTCTATTCAATAATTGGTTAAATGTTTGAAAATTTGGTTATTTTGTTAGGAACTACTACTGGAAGGTCAAGTTCAATTGTGACCTATTTGACTTTTGAAATTCCATTATGAAATATGAAATTGTAAAATTTATGATTTCTGTTCAATAACTTGAGTTTGACTCAACCAAATGAAACTAAATTTGGATATGTTACGATCTACTAAAGGCAGGTTAACTTTAATTTTGACTGATTTCAAGTTTGGCATTCCAGAATTATGTCCCTTGATGAAGTACGAACATGTAAAGTTTATGGTTTCCGTTTAATAACTTGAGTGTGACTCAAGCAAATCAAAATAAATTTAGATATGTTGTTAAGAACCACAAAAGGCAGGTAAAGGTAGATTTTTATAGATATAACTTTTGATGTTCCTGAGTTATGTCCCTTTATGAGGTACAAAATTGTAAAATTTATGGTAATACCATAACTAAGTGGAAAACAAACCAAGGAATTTGTTGTGAGCAGGGGTATTCGTGTCCCATGGATGCATTCTGTTTTTATTGCATTTAGAAATAACATAAGAAAGTTGACCGGAAATTATCAGAACATTGACACGAAAAAGTTATAGGTAAATATATTTTTTAAGGAAAAGGAATTGATTCTAAATAGAATATTAAAACAGGTGACCATGTGGCATTTGCTCATTTTGTATGTTTTGTGGCTAATGCAAATTGAAAGTTTTGTTGTTTTTTCTTTCTTTAATTGTGAAATATGATAATTCAGCAGTGACAAATTACTACATGTACTCTGAAACATTTTTTTTTTGCAACTAATTTATTTTGCCATTAAAAAATATATTTGTACCGGTATATCTTTGACAGAAAAAATCTGTGCTTTGCATATTAAAAGTATGTGATACTCTTTATAACTTAGATGCCCTGACCTGCTGCAATGTTTAGTTAATGTGGCTGTGAAAAATCCATCTGCAATCAATCTACGCAGTGTGACAAGTGTTGTTGTGGCCTACAGTACCTTGATGTTTGCCAGAAACAACAAGAACTCAGCATTCCAGAGATGTGTAACACTAATGGCTGTTGCAGGCAATGCCAGTGATGAGGTATACATATTTCAATAATTACATTATCTCCCAGTTTCATACGATCTCACAAATTTGACTGGACTAAAAGCTGTCACGTGATTTGCAATTCGATCCTTCATCAGTCAATGAAGCTCAAATTCAAAACAACGCCCGCTGTCCATGACTACCTCTGTGACGTCAATAGAAAAACACCGATGGCGTAAGGTTTTTGCGATGTAGTTTCCACCAAATTCTAAATTTTTACTACATTTTGAAAGCTGTAATTGTTTGAATGTAATTACAAGTATTGAATGCATCTTTTTGTAGTTTTGTAGTTTCATAGGGTTGTAAAAGTGTTGACCGCGCTTCATACAAAAAATGTGCCTTCAGTCAACATTTTTACATGCCAATGAAACTACAAAAAGATGCATTCAGTTCTTAAATATACTATTATTACTAAGATAAAGTCCATCTGTCTGCTATAAAGTCTACCATTCATTGGAAGCTTGAACACTTACTGGAAAGGGAAACTTATTAATTAAAAAAATGTCAGAATAATTTTTTTCTTGTTTCATGAATAAAAAATAGAATTTAGTATGATAATTATTGTTTTAAAACAAATTACATTGAACCAACTAAGTTGATAATACATTGTTGTATTTTAATTTAACAGATGCATGACAGAGAGATATATGCACAGAGACAGTCATTGTTGGATGAAATAGAAATTCTTAGGAAGAGAGAGGCTGAAATTAAACGGGAAGATGAAATGAATCGAAGGTAAATATTGACTTTTTTGTAAACATTAATGAGATACCTATCAGACAGATGTGTTGCATAAGAAGATTTTAAATTTTTAAAACTTTTATATATCCCATATGTCAGTCCTGTAGAAAATCCTTGTTTGCAGTTTCTTTCATAGTTTCTTCTCATCTTTTCTTTATTCCATCACAAAATCTGTACTATTCTGAAGTAATTGTGTACAGTTGATGATTCACATTCATGATAGCCCAAACATCCAAAAATGTAATTATACAATTTTGTGTGAAAGTTTCTGAAGTGAACATCATTATTCAAAAAGTTCTTTGAATTGTAATTTACAAATTACATATATTATTTTTTCAGAGAAATGAAATTAAACGAAGACAGAGTTAAAACAAAAGAAGAGGCAGTACGTCATAGAGAGCAGGAACTAAAAAAAATGGAAATAGAATATGAACAAAGATTGAAAAATGAAATGACAAAGTAAGTAAAACAAGGTAGAAACAGATTGTTAGATTTGTTTGCCACTGCTGTGTAACTTACTTATTTATTTTATTTAACTTTATTTTATTGAACAGGTGTAGACACATAGTTTCTGGACAATAACTATTGTTCTAGTTAATCAATCTTTCTAAAATCCTAGCCATGAAATAAAGGATGGGATCGATAATGGAGATCCTGGTCCTTGTGTGCCAGCGTGAGCTATTGTCATCACTTGGTGTCCGTCGTCGTCGTCGTCGTCCATAAACTTTTTAAAAAATCTTCTCCTCTAAAACCACTGGGCAAATTGGAACCAAACTTGGCCACAGTCATTCTTAGGGTGTCTAGTTTCAAAATTATATCCGATGTTCCCACAGACCAACCAACATGGCCGCCGTTACTGAAAATAGAAAATAGGGGT
>JAOXYJ010143195.1:0-10918 GCA_028566555.1 Lithophaga nigra
ATAGTTGGACGGAGATGAAAAAAATATTTTGTATTTTTGTTTTGTTTTTGTTATTAAATATTTATATAAATCTGTTTAAAAATTACCTTTCTATGATTTCTTTGAAAATACCACACTCTTATAATTCCACAAAATCATCGATTTTAATTAATCAAGCCGCATATTACATAACTTCAGTACTAAACAGTGACAAAAAGGATGGAATTATTTGTTTTTTAGTAGATTACAATAGTGATTTGATAGCAATCCTTTTAATTCTGTAGGATTTTATTATATTAGTATCGCATTTCTGCTCTGCACTGTATTATTCTGTACAGTTTCTTATGGCAAATAAGACGAAACAAATGTTGTTATCAGCAAGATTGATACATTGTACTTTTAGCATTACAGTACATCAGTAACAAATGCAGTGCATCACAGGGTATATGTATTTGTTCTTTCTTTTCATCCCAAGCAAATTGAATGCGTAATTGTTATTATGTTCACGCATACACATTGACTAAAGTGTGTTTTACCATCATTACTGAAGACATAATTGGAACATTGATAGGTATATGCTGACCAAATGAACGACCTTCATGTTTTATGCCCTGTCATTCCTTCCCACATGAATTATCCCCGTCAATTACTTATATGCTAATAATTCACCCTAATCACCTTGCCAATACGTTAGGAAATCCATCGGTATCTTCTATGGATTTTATTTAATCCTACAGTTAATAGATAATGGTTTATATCAAGATATAGGTTTTAAGTCTATGGCTTACTGTAATGGTGCTAACGAATTAATTTTCATGCGCCCTTGTTTATTTTTTCTTTGCGACAACAGAGTTCTACAAATAAGCATTTGAACTGACATTTCCAATCCACAATAACAGCAAATAAATTAACTATAGGAATGTAAAAAGCGAGTTCTCCGCAGAAATGTATCAAGAACAAAAGAGCTTGGGAATGTTTATTTGCCCTTAAATATTAAGCAATTACTTCCTTATCCAGTAGTTGTGGAGTCATTCCTGTATTAATCCGCCATGGTTCAACACAAAATTTCAGTTAAATGATTGGTAAAAAATGGTTTAGACAAACTATTGTTCTACCTCCACACACTTAAAATAGTTCGAATTATGATATTTTTAAATGTTGTTTATGAACAGCTTCCCGCTTCGGTAACTAATTAAAGTGAAGTACATTTTACCAACCATCTCATATTAGCAAGATACAGGCGTCAAATCCTAAACTTTTTTAAATTCAAACTTCAGACAGTCAATATCCAGCGTATGGGTACTCTTACGACACAATTTAAATTTCATTTTTACACTTTTATGTAGGTATAAAGAATACCTTACAACATAAATTTACAAGACTTGCCAATGGAAATACACCACAGTAGACGATTGGATGCGACAAACAAGCTACATAATATATTACTGATTTTCGATATTTGACTTTTTGGATCATAGCTTTAGCTTGAGGGTTGGTTGGGGTTGTTGGGGTTTATCATTTTATCATAATTTTCACAATTTTTCAGCTATATCATGACTACTACACTTAGTGGGGAAGGAAAGTCCGGAAGCTATCCAGCTGACCCGGTGACACCCCCGGCCCGGGGCAGGCGTTTGGAGACCTTAACACGTGAAGCGGTGCAAACAAGACTCTAACTCGCGACAAAGGTGTTAGGCTTGTGGTTAGTCATAGACCTTAACCACTCAGCTTTAGCTGTAAGGAAAGTAATAAATTTGATTTATTTGTATGACAAATTCAATATTTTCCTATGGATAAGGTATCAGGCAATTCGAACATGCTCTTCAATATTCTGTCCTTTTTTATTATTAAGTTAAGTTTGGTTATGTACTTCGATACACACTTGATATTTATGCTTTCGTGTGCGACTATAGGTTCAGGGTTTTATTTCTTATTGTGATAAGATCATATGGAATTTTACTAAATAACTTTATATCACTTTTATTAAGGAAGCCTGTACTTTCCCCTGAAAATTATACATGTATTTTTAAGTTTTGCAGTTTATCGCAATAAATATGTAGAAGTGTCCACTCTTTCAGAAAACGCAAAATTTATTCACGTCTTTGAAGAATTCTCTTTAGTTTTAAACCCCTAAATCAACCATTTTTGTTTATATAAAGGTATAAAAATGCCAGACAAAATACAATTTTCACCAGTTTTATTGAAAATTAGGTATGCGCCAAAGCCAGTAACCAATAAATATTCTTCAGTTAGCTGTATACTAGTGATTTATTATGTATATCAGTGTAATTTAGTGAAAATATGTATATTTGTATGTACTACCTCATGGTAATATTTAATTCCCTCAGAACTATTATAATAGAATAAAAAATGATATTTCTAGCCTGAAGTGCAAAAAGGACACGTTTATGACGATACTGTAATGTGAAACCTTATTGGGTTTTACAAAAAGACACAGCTACTTTGTAAAATATAACGTCAGCCACGTTTTGTCATGCTGTGAGAATCTTCATTCTGAAGGAGCAAAAACACATCTATTATACCTCCACTGCGAAGACTTAGATACTTTTGTTTATTCATTTGATAGAAATGGATTAAAAGTACAAATATATTTGTCGTTGCACTGTCTTCAGAAATATATTTTATATAATACGATGAAACCTTATGAAAAGCTTTGATACATTTAGTTTTAAAGTAATATTTTTTAAGAAAAAGCCTGTGTTAAACATGACTTCGTTAAATGCAGACTAAGGTCTGATAGATATAAATCACATCATTTCCGACAGTTGTTCCCTTATTGAACACATCAGGAAATATATAATAATTCTAGTGACACATTTGAACTTTAATTACTTTCTCTTTCAGTATGTAACCCGACCGGATATTGGACTATAAGATGCTATGCATAGAAATAACTTCTAATCTCCATAGACTGGAACACTGCTGCTTTTCTACTTTGAAACACTATATGTTATATATAGAATTATTTGATTATACTAAAGGATTTTTCCGTAATAAACGTTTGTGATTTTATTGTACTTAAGTTTACACTAAATATTAAAAAGAAAAAGAGTTATTTCTTGTTCCAAAACTGTCACAATCTTGCATGTTCTTTGTAAATCATATTTACATTAGAACTTATTTCGCCTACATATTACATTTTGTCCTAAAACTGAATCATTTTATGATTGACTGATCATTGTTTAACGTCGAGTGAGCAGTATTGCGGCTATATTAAATTTATAAGAATCGGACAAGAACAGGGACTGGGATGGGACTGTGGGCAGTGATTGCTACAGATAGAAGGGGATGTAATGGATAGGGTCGGGCAAAAAAATCGATCTAACAACGTTGGTAGGGATTTTTAGCGTGTAGATAGCGTAGCCGTTGTGTATTGGTCATGCTGTACAACCACGGACAGTCCATCAAGAAGGGGTTCAACCCGCAAGCATGAGAAGCTAGGTCCTATTTCTGTAACCCGGTATTCCCTCGAGGTGGCTGTGTATTTATTATCGTGCACAACAACGGACAGTCCGCGCTCAGGAGGGTTTAAGCTGAAGAGGCTAGGTTCTAGCTTCTCTCGTTAGAGAATCATTTATAAAGGAATTTTCACCGCTGTATTGATGGTAATCATACTGACTAAAACAACAGACGAGAGGAAACACCGCTTTCTTGGATTTATGTAAAACACTTTAATCAGGTTAATGTTACTTTTCCCCTATTACAATTTCTCATTCTGTGGTTGCAATCCTCTAACTGGGTCAATTGATAGTAATTCTAGTTCTTGCCTCTATTTGTATGGATTTTCATGCAGACCGCATGTTTTAGCTAATCCACTGCTAAAGGTCAGATTTCAGATTGATTTTGCCAGATTATGACATGTGGAAAAATCGAGACATCTTATATAAAATATTCTAATATTCTTTTGTATTTTTTTAAAGGGAAACTTTTTGAAAAATTATTTCTTATACTTATTGTTACTCTTTGCTTTATTTGCCTTGTTTTCTGAAATTTGCAATCAGTTCTCTTTATTAAGGTGAATTTTAAATCAAACATCGGCAATAGAATACCGAAGAACATGTTCAGAAAGGAAGGATCCGTAGACAAGGCAAAATCAAACGACGCCATCAATACTCTCTGGATTTTTTCAACTCTTGATCCTGTCCAAGTGTCGCTATTACATGCGTTTTTGTTTGAAAAGATGACGTGATTTGATGACACGTTTCTTCCTTGATAGTCTTCTGAATATTGCTAATCGCGCTGGAAAATATATTCTCTCCACTTATTGCAGAAATATTATAGATTAGTAAATGCTTTATTGTTTGTCTTGTCAATTTCAATGTCTACCTAACTGTTGTTTTTGGCACTATAATTGTTAATATTTGATTTATGCAATTTAAGTTGTATCCTTATGTATTCATTGCCTGAGGTTACTGAGTTTCTTCAAATTATTTCTAAATATCATATATTTAGGTTTATGGCTAATAACAACATTTACCATTAAATAAATATCTTATGTTTGAAGATGAAAGAAATAGGATATTTGTTATGATTTTCCTAAGGATGCCACTATTGTCTATATCACTCATTTTATAATAGCTTTTTGCGAATTTGATCTATCTGTACATGAAAAGTTGAAAGTTGAACTTTTGTATTAAAGCTATTATAACTTAGACGTTTATAAAAGTAAAATATAACGAATTTATTTTGATGACTTCTTCAATGAGTAAAATAGTGTTTTGATTAAAGTCTATTCGGGATTCCTTAGGTAATACATTTTCGCTGATTATTTCGTGTAACATCTACCAAACATATTTGTTTTTCATATATAGATTCCTCTTAATACGACCTAATTTTTTTCTTATACATGTAGTATTGAAAAGTGTACCAAATTCACTGTGTACATGTAGAAAATTCAAGGTTTTCTATCGTCTCAAAAATAAACTATCTCATGGACTAGCTTATTTAGAGCTTGAGCTCTGTAGCCTAATCTACTCGAAAGACGCATGAAATTTACCTGGATTGTACACGGGATTCTAATTAGTTACAGGTGAATAGTTATCGATTAATACCTACCCTTACACATCAAGGTCTAATCCATTTTATTGTGACCACGTAGGTAAAATAAAAATTGTATTGAAAGTCAATTGGTAAAATTTAAATTTACAATTCCGCTCGAAATATGTCATTTCGGTAACATATAAAAGCGGCGCATATTAGGTCTCGATCTATTTCGAATTCATATAAACTATAATAACATTTAGAAGAAAAATAAAAGAATAGGAGCCAAAAATCTATTACCTAAGAGAAAGCGAACAGACTTTTAGGGCATTTCCAAATGATAAAAAATTGAAACTTGGAAATATAAAGCTTCTTCAGTTCAAACATTTCACGCGTTTCATTGTTTAAAACATTTGAAATTTTCATCTTCAAGAAAAATATGATATTAAACCAAACTATTTGGTAATTCTACAAGCAATTTAATAAGTTTAGCCGAAGAGTTACCTCCCTTGTCCAGGTTAAATCATTTGGTATGTACTTAGTCTGTATTAAGTGTGCAACAATTTAATCTTATCAAAATTCAGTGAAAGTACCCGAGATCTAATTACCTACGAAGTGTGATGGAGATCAAAACGTGTTTAAACGGTAATAACATCAAATGACTATTATATAAAGTGAGAATATTTATTTGATGTTGCATTATATTTTGATTTAACTGAGCACCATAACGTACCTACACTAACGTAAAAGACAAATTACCGGTCTTTAAGAATCTTTTCTTCATATATTAATAATCTCTTTCGAACTATTTCACTTCTTAATTTTTCCCATATTCATATTGAAAGGAAATTAATCAGGAAGAAGGTAGACATATTTGCATAGGCGGCGCGCCAATCAGTCGCAGCAACATCCGACAACCAAACAGAAGTTACCTGTGAGTGAACCCACAATGCTAATATGACAGTTGTTCCAATAGACGTAAAATATATTATATATTCCGGAGTAGTAAAAAAGTGTTTAAAGTGTTGTCAGCAATAGATTTCAAATATGGCATACCGCAACTTTGTAAACGGAAAAAATATTAATTCGCCACTTAGTACGGAAGATTATTTACTGTTACTGGTAGCTAATGTAGCACAGTATTTGAAAATTTAAAAAAGAAAGGAATCGTAACACAATCAAAGTTTCAGTATATTAAATTGGTATTTATAATGTTTGCAATAGAATATTACAAAAATGCATTACGCAATGCCTCCAAAGATCAATTATATAAGAGTCAAACCTGATTGACTATATCAATGTTTGTCAAAAGCAAACAGAGAGTAATAGTTTTCAGTAATTCAATATCATGAACTGCCTAGGATAAGTGTAAATATTATTTCTGATAAAATAGAAATGAAAGAAATGTAGTGGAAGTACAACCGTATCCGGGATAGTGAAATATGTCGGAAAGAGAGACACAATATATATTTTAACATTTCACTTACTGACATCTGGTCACGTTTGTTCCATATTGTTCTGAATACAATTTTAAACATTTCTATGCATTTGGAGCAATGTATTTAATTCCATACTCCGATGACGAAAAAATACTCAATGATCTAAACCTTTTGTCATCATAAACCTACTAAAAAGCAAGTGTGTCAGGTGATTTTTTATGATGTCGAAATTCCGAAAAAAGGGGATCTAAACTTGTTCCAGTATTCAAACTTAGGAAACAGTCCCATTCCACAAATTTAAACGACAGTTTACCCATGCCATATCAATTTAAATTATTTCAGTCTTGCTGAAAAAAACCTGTAAGGGACTATTCAATATTTATTGGATTGCTGGGCGGTACACACATATATTTTTTTTTATCTCGTCTACTTTAACTGGTGCAAGTAGATTTTTTAAATTGCACATAGACTGGGCACACACTTTTTTTCACAAAGTCTTGTAAAATTATGTGAATAAACAAAAAAATATCTTAGCACAGTATGCAACCAGTCCATTAGGCACATAGGAATTGTGACTTTGATAATTGTAATTTCTTCTCTAAGGAAACGTCTTTGGCCAAAATTTTAATTGTTTTATTCACCTTACATATAACATGGATTTTCCGATCATAAATAGCCAGATTTTTCTGATAGTTGTCAACATGTTTTTTTCCAATTTCGTTCTTAAATTACTCTAATATTCAATTTTATGCATTATCGATATAGGAAGTGCGACTTTGAAATTAAAATTTCTCCTCTGAGGATATTTTTTGAGCAAAATCTTTCTTGTTTTACTCATCTTACATATTTCATATTATTTTCAGGCCATAAAAAGCCAGTTTTTTTTTAAATAGTTGTCCATATTGTTTCAATTTTATCCTTACATTACTGAAATATTAAATTTTATACATTATTGGTAAGGAAGAGCAAATTTCTCCTCTGAGGATATCTCTCTCTGAGAAAAATCTTCATTGTTTTACGCACCTTACATATTTTTTGTTCTTTTTATACCATAAAATTCTGAATTTTTATGATAGCTGCCCATATAATTTCAATTTTGTCCTTACATGACTGTAATATTAGTTTTCATACATTATCGGTACAGAAAGTACTATTTGAAAATAAAAAATTCTTCTAAGAGACACCTTCTGTGTGTTGTTTTTATTGATTGATTGTTTTAATCACTTTAAATATTTTATGTACTTGTCAGACGATAAAAACCCAAATTTTATGATATTTGCCTATATAATTTCATTTTACTCTTGTATAGCTGTTTATGTTGGTTTCATATATTATCAATTATTGAAGTGTGATTTTAAGAATTACGATATACGTATGTTATGAAAATAGGGGTTGGGTGAGTTAAATGTTTTTAAGGGTATAGGAAGGGGGTCAAGGGATTTTGTATGATATTTAAGAGGGAGATCATATGGCTGCTAACATTTTGCTGTATCCTCGGAGATAAATAATGACTAGTCCCTTGGAGTGAAAGTCCTGACACGGGTTAAAAAAGTCCTACTCTTGCTACTCCTGTGTATTTACCTTTGTTGAGTATGTTCCTGACATCAATAACATTACAGCTGTCTGGCACACATACACCAAGGGTAATGGTGGGATTTCCCTGAAAAATTAATGACAGTGTGTTATTTTGTATAAGATTTGTATTTAAAATATCCTGTGTCATATCTGAGTCTGTTATTTTTGTATAAGGTTTACATTTAACATATCCTTTGTCAATATATGAGTATGTTATTTTTGTATGATGTTTACATTTAACATGTCCTTCGTCATATATGAGTATGTTATTTTTGTATAAATTTTACATTTAACATATCCTTTGTCAATATATGAGTATGTTATTTTTGTATAAGGTTTTCATTTAACATATCTTTCGTCATATATGAGTATGTTATTTGTATATGGTTTTCATTTAACATTACCTCTGTCATATACGAGTATGTTTTTTTTTGTATATAAGGTTTTCATTTAACATATCCTTTGTCATATATGAGTATGTTATTTGTATAAGGTTTTCATTTAACATCTCCTTTGTCATATACGAGTATGTTTTTGTATATAAGGTTTTAAATTAACATATCCTTTGTCATATTTGAGTATATTATTTTTGTACAAGGTTTACATTTAACAGATCCTTTGTCAGATATGAGTATGTTTTCTTGTATATAAGAGATCCTTTATCATATTTGAGTATGTTATTTTTTGTGCAAGGTTTTCATTTAACAGATTCTTTATCATATTTGAGTATTTGATTTTTGTGCAAGGTTTACATTTAACAGATGCCCTGTCATAGTTGAATATGTTATTTTTGTACGAGGTTTACATTTCACATATCCTTTGTCATATGAGTATGTTATTTTGCATAAGGTTTACATTTAACAGATCCGTTATCATATTTGGGTATGTTATTTTGTATAAGGTTTACATTTAACATATCCTTTGTCATATGAGTATGTTATTTTGCATAAGGTTTACATTTAACATATCCTTTGTCATATGAGTATGTTATTTTGCATAAGGTTTACATTCAACAGATCCTTTGTCGTATATGAGTATGTGGTTTTTGTATAAGGTTTTCATTTGTCAGATCCTTGGTCATATTTGAATATGTTATTTTTATAAGGTTTTCCTTTGTTATATATGAGTATGTAATTTTTGTACAAGGCTTACATTTAACATATCCTTTGTCATACAATGCATATGAGTATGTGGTTTTTGTATAAGGTTTTTATTTAACATATCCTTTGTCATTTATGAGTATGTCGTTTTTGTATAAGGTTTTTTTGACAGATCCTTTTTTATATATTAGTATGAAATTTTTATATAAGGTTTACATTTAACATGTCCCTTGTCATATTGAATTACATAGTTTAAATTTAAGACATTTATTTCCGTTCTGAATATTGCCTCTATGTAGTTTTCGATAAATGACAGTAATATAGATCAGCAATAATAGTGCACAGTTAGTAATAATTCAAATATCCCCATTCCGATAATATGCTGGCAAAAAAGCCAAGACCTGAAGTATGTCTCAATCATACATCTAACTATCAACGGCAATAACTTTCAATCAAGAGAATACGGCATATCCATAGTTTTACCAAACTTTTAACACCCCAAAAGGTAACTTGGGACAATTTATTTATTACAATATTTTATTATTTGTTTTAAATACAATTGTTAGTAAAACATATTTACGCGATAGTAAATTCAGTAGAATAAAGTGAAGAGTTACAAGTTTGTACTACTTACCAAACATCAAGATGGATAATGTATTAAAAGTATACTTGCTTTTTTTTCTTTTCCCTTTTTTGTTGGATAGTATTTCTCAAAGAGAAATATTTTGTTTGTAATAAAAAAATGACGCTTCTGTCGAAATAAAAGCTTGTTGGTTAGAAAAGAACATATAGCAGAAATATTACCGTGATATTCCAAATGTAGGGGGTGAAAACGATTCAGAGTGATTTTGTTGCTAAGAAGACATCCCTAGAGAATTGTGGGAAACAATTGATTTTATAATTGATTAGAAGAAGCTATTAAAGCCGAAGATAATTAACAATGCCTTTACACGATGAAAAGTTGAAATTCTTTATAAATAACATTATTATTTCGACAGTCCTATCGTTCTGACTGTCTCTGTTTCAACACAAATAAGACTGATATTCATTATATACATCAAAAACTGGTTCAAGTGATCATAATCCTCGTGAACCTAATTCAATATCAGTTATGCGATTATTCTTTTATACCATAGTTTACTTACAAGAATGATTTTCGCCATTTCTACTCTCCGCTTTACAGTACCTAACCTAGTAACCATTCTAAGATTATTCGTTTACATCTATGTTTCACTTACAGGAATGACGTCCGCCATTTCTCCCCTCAGTGGGATACGAGCTTTACAGTATTGACCATCAAACACATAGTTAATATCACTGTAGTTAGCAAATGCCTCTACACCAATACATTCTTCATAGTCTCCCCACCAAAGAATTCCTCCACCAAGGATGTTTGCTGGTGGTTTACCTGCGGCATCTATCACTGTAAGTAATGAATACGAACAATGTTTTTGAATGGTACTGAATTTTTATAATTAGGTGTTCTGTGATTCAGCTGATAAATTTATGTTTCCCAATTATTAAGCTGTTTCTGATAACTGTTTAATTTTAAAGTAAAAATAGAAAAGGGAATAAAAATAGGTAAAAAAATGAATCCTTTCAAGGTTAGTTCGGCGCCATCTTGTGTTTACCCCCGGCCCCACCCAGGAGGAAAGTCGTAGATAAAGCTAACTGCGACGTCGAAATATAATAATATAATCCATGGAATCCCAAGGATAGCTGGGGTAAAGAAGTATGGCTACCTGAACTTCTCCCGTTGGCTGTGTGGAAGGTATAAATAAGCAGTCACGTCCGGCATGGGGACGTTAAATCCAAGGTGTTGAA